>JAEIFT010000991.1:0-11830 GCA_018904225.1 Lordiphosa mommai | reverse complement strand
AATGAAATAAAATTAGTTTTAAAGCATTTTTCTCATCGAATATTTAAACCACAAAATTGCACTTTGCCTAACGAATGAGAAAGAAAGTAGCCTGCGATTTATTTTGTTCCTGGCGGGACAAAATTCATTCTGAAAATAGTCAAAATCCGCATTAAGCAGATGTTTGTGTCTCTGGTTAGGCCTATTCTTGAATACTTGTGCCAGCTCTTCGCCCTATCAGAAATTTCAAGACCAACTTGAATCAGTTCAAAAACAATTTTTAATTTTCGCTTTCTATGGCTTTACCTGGAATACAAACAGACGTCTCGATACGATCATTGACTTAGATTAATTGATCTCACTTCCCTTAAAAATCGTATTATCTGAATAGCGTAATTGTTCGTCACAAGCAGCTCTCTGGTGGGATTGACACAAGCGCTTTGTTAGGAAAAATAAATTTTGTTGTTCCAGTACGAGTAACTAGAAATTTCGTTTCGATATATCTACACCAAAGTCTCACAAAATATGCGCAACATGAACCCTTTCGTAACTTCTTGTTGCTTAACAACATGTATTTCCACCTATTCTCTACACAATATTCTTTGTTAGATATAGGAAACAATTTGTTGTTCAATTTTACTCAATCTCTGTAGGTAAAACAGTACATACTTTGTTGTGCAGCCACTGTCATGCACTTGAATGAAGACAAAAATTTTAAATTAATGAACAACTATTTGACTTAATGCTCAGACTCCTATCTATGGCTTTTAATAATATAATATAATGATTTTATTTATAAGCAGTTGTCGTCGATTTGGGTAAATATATGATTCAAAGTTTGGACTCGAAAGGCCAATCAAAAATATTATACTGCACTAAAGGTTTTATTTGCATTTTAATGGCATAAATTTATTACTTAATTTTTTATACCTTACAGAAGGAAGCTTCTCTTATCATCAGCATCAATAGAAGAGTTGATCTCCGTCCGTCCGCCCGTTCGTCTGTATGAACACCTAGATTTCAGAGACTATAAGAGCTAGAGCTACCATTTATGCAGTCTGGACTCGTATTGTCTGCACGCAGATCGACTTTGTTTAAAATTTTTGCTACGCCCCCTCCCTCCCCGTAATAATGTTCAACTCAAAAAAATATATTTCCCTAAAAAAGTTCAAAATTTTCTAAATTTTTTAAGAAAATTTTAGGACATTCCAATCCCTTTAAGCGATTAAATAAATTATGCATAAAATTGAGGTAAGGTACACCAGAAAAATGGCGTTCTAAAAGGACAGCACAAATTTCTTATTTTATACCCGGCCCGTTCTCATTTTTTCGTTCTGAAATAAGCCCACGTTCTCAAAAAAGACGAACTGAGAAAATCAGTTCTAAAATGGTTTGAAAAATTACCGAATTTTTTAACACTGTGCTTAGATAAGGTGGAACGTTTAAGATGCCCGTAAAAATTATAGAATTGTTTAATTTATTTGAGAAGTGTATAAATAAATGAGAGAGAGTTGGAGGGAGTGATGAAGTCGTGGAGGAGAAATTTTTTCCAAACCCCAAATGAAGACCGAATGGTACCAAAAAGCGTTCTTAACTTAAGCCCGCCGGTTCTCGGTTTAAGAAAAACGGACTTACCTACTATTGAGAACGAAAAACACGGTTTGGTACATTTGTAGACCTAAATTGAGGTAATTTAGGTAAAAAATTACCCAAATTTTTAGGTATATGTCCCAAGATTGAGGTAACTAATATACAAATTTTAAAGATATTTTAATGGCAAGTATATATATATAAATGGTAATCATATTTTTTAAAATGATTAATTTAGTCCAACTTTGAGGAACGAATCCAGTTTCCTCCATTTAATTCATTTCAGATATCGACATCTGATAGGATAGTCCTTCAGTAGTGTCTAACTCTGAATGCAGTCAGAATGGGGCTTCTAGCCATTGCCATCATTATGTGTGCTACCTGTGATGTGCGGTTTGTATCCAAGTGATTGCATTTCAGTTCTGGCTCAAAAGATTCAGCTTATTGTGTTCGACGAGTAAATTTCGTTTAAGTAGTTATTACGAAGATTATAAAGCAATCTGGTTGCACTTTTTCTTCTCATCAAAACCAAATACAGTGCAATGTTCCACACATGTTGGTTTCTTTATTCGCATTCCACACAAGTAGTTTAGAAAAGTCTGACCCATTCCGTGAGGTATTGGCTTCTTCTGCTGAGAGTTTCTTTGCCAATGGCCTTGGTAGTCTGTAGTGAGGGAGCTGCATTATTTTGTTAATATACCTGCATCAGCAGAGTTTTGTGGTATATTGTTGAAAGTTCTGTTTATAGGTGTAGAGCATAGGTTGGAGTGTTCCCTAGCAGCATGAAAGGTTTTTTTTTTTTTAGAAAGTTACGAAATAATTAGTATTTTATTTTAATTAATGATAATATAAACATGGTCTGATTTAATAAAAGGTTTTTAAATAATTCTTTCCCTGAGTAACGGGTATATCGTAGTCGGTCAAGGCCGACTTTGACATGCGCTCTTGTTTTTTTAGAGCTAAAAAATAATGGTCTGAGAATCCGATCAGTAATATTCAGGGCTGCAAGCCGGATTTTAACCAAATTGGTATATCTCGAGTTGCCATTTAATTGTACCTGCGCACTTCGCATGCATACCCCTCTTTTACATTTTTTTTAAAAATTTTATATAACTTCTTCCAAAGCCAAATACATTTTCAATCTTCTGAAGACCTGTCTACAAGTTATCTTTGTTATTAAATGACATTTTGTTATTAGATGACAATCAATAAATTTATTCTGAAAATTCTTAGATCTTACGACATTTTAAATAGCTTTCACTGTGCTTAAGACACAAACAATTTGATTTTTTTTAAATAAATTTCAAGTCAAATGCACACTTAATCAAAAATAGTTAACAAAAGTACTTTCAATTTTTTTAAAGTAAAGACAACAAAAATGTTGCCTAAAAAATAGCAAAATTACCCATAGTACGCTGGCCTCTCAAATTTTAAATTTTCTTGCTTTATTGAATTTCAAAACATGACAAAGTTCAAAAATTAATGCAGAATACGTTTTAAAAATATATAAAACTGGATTAGGTGTGTTATGATTAAATATTTTAAAAAAGCTTTTTCACCTATTAAAACATAAATAAAATATTTTTAATTTAAAATTTATTAATAAAACAACAAAATAAAATGTTGGAGTCTTAAGTCTACTTTTAACATTTTGCCTTTTTGAGGTCAACCTCCATAGCGCGCTTTTGATACTGTCTTGGGATACAAGCAAGCAAATAAAGTGTAACATCAAAAAGGGAAACTAAACTTACTCATAAAGCTTAAAACTGCCGACTAGTCTTAGCTTAGGCAAAGAAAAGTTAACATCAAATTATGTTGACTCTAAAAAGTATGCTACACTTAATTTACTAAAACTTTGCCAAATAAAAATCATATGGTTTAACCCATTTAAAGCATGAACCAAGACAAAAAAAATTGACCCAATAAACATGCAAACAAAGGCGTGGACTTGCCAGTCAAGACAATGGCCGCATTTCTCTTTCCCTCTATGAATGTGTGTGTGTGTGTGTGTGTGTGTGTGCATCTTGGCCAAACAAGACAAACAATGTAGACAATTGCTTTTAGAGCGTTGACTGATGACAATCGCAATCAGTTTGCCGCCCACTCAACCTAGATTCCACAATTTGGGCAAACAAACCAAGACAGTGAAGGCAGCCGGCACGTTCCGCAGCTCCTCCACTCACTCACTCAGGTAGGTAGTGGCATTGGATTACACATACGACGCGTTGTCAGCTTATAATTCAATTCGGCAGCAGGTGCTGCCCCAATTGACGAGTCATTACAAATTGCATTAGCTGTCATGGAGATGGGCACTCTCTCTTTACATATATACACAGAGATTTGACCTGCTGTTTGGGGCTTTTATGGGAATTTCCTTTACAGCTCGACACTCATGCATGACAACAATGAGTTCAAGTTGCTGTCAGCGGCAAAGATTTAATGCTTGCCCTCCTTTTTTTTCTGCTCTCCTTTCACTGCTCTTTTTGTGTGTGTTGTGTGGCTCATGTGTGCGTTGGGTTTTTATTGAGAAAACAGCTGCCATCATAATTCAATATTTTACACTTGAATGTACACGAAACAGAACTTGACAGTAGCAGCAGCAGCAACAACAACAACAAGAACAACAAGAGAAAATGTTTACACGCTGCTGAACTGCCGAAGCACTTCACTAGCCACAACCGGAATGGAAAGGCGGGGGGGCATGTCTCCTGAATGTCTCGGGTGACCCAAAGCACATTGGTCGAAATTGCAGTTTTTTTTAACGTAAATTAAAGAAATACTGGCTGGCATAGTTGACTGACTGATTCATTGGCAAACTACTCAGAGGCTAAACGGTAAGAGATAGAACTCCGAAACTTTTACAGAAGTTTTCAAAGGGCGTCAAAGTTGAAAGAAATATTTGTATGGAGAAAATTTGTGGTTGCAACTCGATTTGTAGAAAAGGTATGATAAATAATTGGATACGTGTTTTCCCGATTTCAAAAAATTGATTAAAAGAAGAAATTATTTTTCATCCAATTTATTTGAAACTCGGTTTGAGATCAAAAGTAAGGAAAATAATAAATGATCTGCCTTCAAGGTTAAATAATAGGTCGGAGACGACTTCTTCTTTGCGTTACAAACATTTGGACAATTTTGAAATACTCCATGTAAGGTTATATTAATTTTATTTTTTTCGAAAAATTCACCCCAAAGTCGGAAAATTGGTTAATTGGTATTTCTCAGCCTATCTGATAGAAATTTAGCCTCTAAGCTCTACGGGCCAAATAAATGCGATAATAATTATCAAAAAAATGAAAAAAAAAAAAAAAATAAAAATAAAAAAATAATTTTTTATTTCCGGAAAATCTTCTCTCAATGGCGGAAAATGAGGGGCGGGAGACGTTTTCACGGTCAATCGTTATTTTGCTAGATGAAATCTACATGAATAGGTCTGCATGCCGTGGAGGATCCTGGGGCAACATTAGCGGTGCAAGAAAGCAAAAATTTGAGAAGCATTTGTCTATCAAAACTGGTCTTGGGTTTTCTCCATCAGCTCTTGTTTTCAAGAAATAGCGGAAAATCCATTTTGCAGTTTTTATTCATTTGTTTTAACTTCTAAACTCATATTAGTCGCTGGGGGCTTAACTAGCCCAATTCATGAAATTTGAATGTCATGATCGCGAGGTTGTTTAAATTAAGCAAATATAAATTTGGGGAAATTTTGTTTTAATCTAGTACTGCCGGAATGTTATTGTACATTTGTTTTACTATTAATGTTAGAGCTATGTTAAATCGAGTAGCCTTTTCATATTTCCTATACACATTTTGTGAATTAATCTAGTAGTCCTGCCATAAATTTTAATTCACTTTTTCGTGAAAAAACGGCCGTAGCTTAGTCCAACAAGCTGATAAAAGTGCAACAAAATTCGTAAAAATAGCGGATATGTTAGGCTATATGCTAAAATAGTTGTTTTGGTTTTCCGATTACCGCACTAGTTTGTAGACGACGGTTTATTTTGAAAAATTTGCTATAAATTGAGAGAAAATTATCTTTAAGGTCCAATTTAGTCACTTTCGGGTTTGCTGATGCGGCTCGCTTGATTTTTTATGGCTGCATTGATGTATGTAGTATCGCTTAAAACTTATAAACCTACAAATTTGTGCTTGGTGTGACCCCCATAATTTTCCATAAGCTAAAAAAACTGCAAAATGGATTTTCCGCGATTTCTTGAAAACAAGAGCTGATGAAGAAAAACCGAGACTAGTTTTGGAATCAGGGCACAGAACAGGAACAGAATTTTGCATCGAGAAGGCCAATGCAAAAAGGGTGTTGCCCTGTGTTATTATTGTCTTCTTCAAAACATTTTTACAAATTGTTTTACATTTTTTCTAATTATTTTTAATAACACTAAATTAAGCCTACAATTAGTTGGGAGTCCACACAAAAATCTGTCTATAAAATTTATCAAGAAATTTTATTAAAGTCTGAAATGGAAATAATTTTTTATAAAATTTTAAAACTTTATGCCCAAATAAACAGCAACTCCAACCAATGTGCAAGGAAGGCTGCAGCTGCCATGGGGCATTGTTAGAGTTTCAGTTGTTTGAGCAACAGGCATGACCAAGACCCGTTTTAGACCATCAGGTTGGCCAGGTAACCAAGCAACCTGGCCGGCTGCCAAAGACTACCATTGTCTTGGGCACTTACACATTTTGTGGGATTTTGCAGCATAATTAACTCCAGTTGTAGCCTGGTTAATTACAACAATTTGATTAATGTGGCATTTCATTTAGTACTTAACTTAGCTTGGCATTTGGACTAAAATGTGGCAGGCCTGAAATTCAATCAACTGTTTGCCACACGCACACACACACAGCTCAACTGCAGCTGTAGCCAGCTGTGCTGAAAATCAGCAGGAGCTACTGCAGCAGCAGTCCGCAATGCAACCGAAACCACATTTAGGTGAAAAGCAGACAGCAGTAGAATTAGGTGGAAAAGGCTGAAGCACCGCATTGGGAAACTGGGTATGGAATGAGTTTTTGGCCGGTGGCATCAATTTTGAACCGAACTTTAACAAAATTCGGGACAAAAGTGGAAATAAGGTGCAAAACCTGAACTGAGTGCTTAAAGTGGGAACAACCAATGGGTGTTAGGTCTACTGACTTCGAGCAATTTGAGCTCAATCCCATACGAACTGACAATCGGTAGTGAAAACGTTTACTAATTTCCGAAGTAAATGTCTGTATATTTTTATACCCTTGCAGAGGATATATTAAAATTGTCACGATGTTTGTAACGCAGTGAAGGAAGCATTTCCGACTACATAAAGTATATATTCTTGATCAGCATGACGAGCTGAGTTCATTTCCGTCTGTCCGTCCGTCCGTCCTTCCGTCTGTCTGTCTGTTTCTATGCTATCTCCTCCCTCAGTTTTGAAGCTATCTTGACCAAACTTGCAAAAGTCTTTAAATACAAATACGCTGCACATTTGTCGGAATCGGCCGGATCGGATGACTATATCATATAGCTGCCATAGGAACGATCGGTCCAAAAACTAGTTCTAATGAGAAAAACTTTTTTGTTTTCCATCGTAGCGTCACCAATCGTAGTATATATTAATTTTATATGATTCCACACAAATTCTGAAAAATGATCAAAATCGGATGACTATAGCATATAGCTCCATATAAACGTTCGGTCCAAAACTATTCTAGTGGAAAACTTTTTTTTTCATCGTAGCATCACCAATCGTAGTATATATTAGTTTTATATGATTCCACACAATTCTGGAAAAAATTTATCAAAATCGGATGACTATAGCATATAGCTGCCATATAAACGGTCGGTCCAAAAACTAGTTCTAGTGGGAAAAACTTTTTTGTTTTCCATCGTAGCGTCACCAATCGTAGTATATATTAGTTTTATATGATTCCACACAATTCTGGAAAAATTTATCAAAATCGGATGACTATAGCATATAGCTGCCATATAAACGGTCGGTCCAAAAACTAGTTCTAGTGAGAAAAACTTTTTTGTTTTCCATCGTAGCATCACCAATCGTGGTATATATTAGTTTTATATGATTCCACACAATTCTGGAAAAATTTATCAAAATCGGATGACTATAGCATATAGCTGCCATAGGAACGATCCGTCTAAAAACTAATTCTAGTGAGAAAAACTTTTTTGTTATCAATGGTAGCGCCTTTCAAAAACTGCAAGGGTATTTAAACTTTCTAGTTGCCTTATTTTAATATCTAAAATTCTCTTCATAGAATTATCTATTAAAAATCTGCAAAGTTAGCTGAGCTTCTCTTGCCTTTCCTTTTTTGTTGATTCTGGTCGCAAAGTTGTTTTAATCTCAAAGTGCCAAAAATTTGCTTTCAACTTAATTTCTATATGATTTTGCCTGTTTATGAGCACAATCTTAAATTGCTTTTGTCAGACATGCAAAAAGAAAAAAAAAAATAAGGAGACACCTGAGCGTATGAGCAATAATTTCCACATAATATTACACATACGAGGCGTTTAACCTTTTTTTTTTTTTTGGTTTTTGAACAAATTGTGCGCTCAAAAAGCATTTTAAAGCAAGAAAAAAGTTTTTGCTCGATAAGAGTTTTTTAATTTGTCTAAAAACGTAAGCCAAGCGGGGAGGAGACGTGGATGTGTGTGTGTCTGTGTGTATCAGTAAGAGGGGGACGAACTTTTAGGCGCGTAATTTATGCGCAATGAAAGCGCTGGGATTAGGCACAAAAGGTAGCAAGGAGAAAGAAAAAAAATATATACCAAAGGCAGCTGGCAGACAGGTGTGACAGCCAAACCGGAAAATTAGCGGAAAGCGTCAAAAGCGTTCCCCAAACGGCAATGTCGCAGCATGTTTCCCCCTCCCTGGCTTAGCCAACGCTTGACTTTTGCATAACCACAGAATCAACAGCAACAAACAACAACAACCACCACAATTTCCACTAACTAAACTGGTGAAAATGTGCGCGTAGTTTGTGTCCCTCATTGTTGTTGTAGTTGTTGCTGTTTTTCCTGTTGACAAATACACCTCAGGCTAAGTCGTCGTTGTTGTCGTTTTCTCTTATTTTTTTTTTGTAGTTTGTCTGTGGACTTGGTCCATGGTTCACGTAATTACCTGGGCTTTTGCCTATTATATGACCACGTTGTTCGGCAGTTTCCTTGCGGCTAACAAAAACACACACAAACAACAACCAAAACGAGCGTTTGGGGTATGATAACTTTGTGATGCAGCTGAAGCTTGAACCGAATTGGAAGATAACCCGGGCGTGTGACTTTTTGTTTTGCTTAGTAATGAAATTTGTTCGGTCATGGACATGGAATAGCTTGAAGGGGCAACTTGGTGCATAATTTAAAAACTAGTTTTGAATCTACACTGAGAGAACATTTTCCACAGAGCTTCATTATGGAATGGAGGGTAACATTTAGCTTTATGTATTAAGGGGGTCTTCTACCTTTGAACAGAGTTTTATGAGAGTTTTTTTTTTTAGATTCTGGAGAGAAACCATAGAGATTTTTCCATTTGGTTTTTTTGTTTTGTGTTATTTATTAATTAAATAATAAAATATAAAAAAATATTTTGCAATTCGAGGGGCTATTTAACAAGTTATCGGCCTGCCAATTAGGGGTTCAGAGTTGGTGGTCATGATTCTGGGACTCCAGGTTATCGGAATTGAAAACGGTAAATGAGGTTATGATCAAAATTGATCTAATTCTGGTCCGTACCTCAATCATATTTTCAATATTTTTTGAAAAAAATTGACGGCTTTCAAAAAAAAAGCAATATTGATTTCTCAAGTTTTTCTTTGTAGTTTAGTGTAAAAAAATGTAAAAAAATTGTTTTTCCTCTTGATTGAGGTACGGGCCAGAAATACATTAATTCTGCGTCGATTGCAACACGGGTGATAAAAATCAGTTCAGTAGAACTGCCGCAATCATGGCTACCAGGTCAAAAAACATGGTTTCGAGAAAAACGCACTTAAAGTTTTGAGAAACTTAAAAAATACTCACTTTAGGCAAAACATAGCTCCACTTAAATGGCAATATCTGCTTATCTAATTTGAATATTTAAAAATGGTTTGAAGGGTATGAAAAGGGAATGTCCAAACTATATTAATAATGCAAAACAAAAAAATAAGAAAAATAAAATTTCGAAGGTAGAAGACCCCCTTAAAGCTACTTCAATTTTATTATACCCTCTGCAATCCCATAGTTTTGAAGAGAGCGCCTCATGATGCCCGTTTTGATTGGATCAAATGCTCATTCAAAATCCACAAAGAGTTAGTGCAGAGCCGACCTCTATTCCGTGGACTGATCTACTGTTATAAGCAGGTTGTTGATATGGTCTACACGTAACGGTTGGGTCTAAAACTGTTTTGCTCTAGTCTGAGCAGGGTTAGATTCTAGCCGGGTTAATAAAAGCCAAGATTTTCAGAATAAGGTTGAGGTGGGCGAGCAGTTCTTGTACTGAATCAAGTCACCTTTTTTGGGAATGGCGACAATAACTCCATCTTATTCAATAAGAGAAATTAATGCAAATTTATAATTATAGTTTACAGAACTCTTGAGATGATGCTGGTTTTAGCTTTAATTAGCTCAGCTGCAAGCTCGTCTGGCTTGACTAATTTAAGTTAGAGTTGGTGGATCTGTGCTTATGCTTCTAATTGGTTTTTGTTTTTTGGAGTTGGCTTCTGGTGACTTCTACGCTTGATCGTTTGAAGAATTCTTTGCTATGGAATAGTTGGTCAGTTGAATATTGGGCTTAGGACTCGATAACTGCTTGATAGCACTGTAGACACCACGAAAATTTGCCTGATTGTTCTGCTTGTTTGCCTGTGTTTTCCGCGTAGGACTGCTTGTTCTTCCTGACGTTCTTCCTTACTTGATGATGTATTTCACTATACGCTAGAAGAAAGATGCAAATGGACCTGAATTGAACAAACTTTACGGTGGAGAACTCTGCAATGGAACCCACAAGGCAGCTGGCAAAGACGTCGTCCTCGTCAGACTTTGATGCGCATACGTAGGTGTCTATATATATTTCTGGCCTTATAATGAAAACGCGAATATATGATCAAAAATGGTTTTATTGTTTTTAAAGTATTCTCCAGCTAGATTTATACACTTTTGCATGCGCCGAATTGTCGAAGCACTTTTTCCACTCCGGTGGAACCTCA
Organism: Lordiphosa mommai; assembly: GCA_018904225.1. NCBI lineage: Eukaryota > Metazoa > Arthropoda > Insecta > Diptera > Drosophilidae > Lordiphosa > Lordiphosa mommai. The sequence continues at coordinate 1,081 of JAEIFT010000991.1, read as the reverse complement.
AAAAAAATGGGTTTTAAACTGTTCAACAGCATCTTCTGGCGATGAAAAATCGTTGACCCGCATTTTCCCATGATGTGCGGTAATAAAAAGAAGTCATTGGGTGCCAAGTCAGGGCTGTACGGCGGATGACCCATCAATTCAACGTTTTGGGCGGTCAAAAAGGCGCTGGTGTGAGCTGATGCTAGAGAGCTCGCATTGTCATGGTGCACAATGATCTGTCTTCTCTTGTTCGTTTTTCGAATTTCTCCGAAGACTTGAGGCAAACAAATGTGGTGTAGCACTTTCAGAATTGACCGTTCTACGTTGCTCAAGCGGAACAGTTCCCACATGACCAGTTTTACCGCAGAAACAGGCGACCATTTGCTTCGAAGTGCTTCTTCCACAAACGACTTTTGTTGGATTTGCCTCGTCTTCGTAGACCCACACGGTCGATTGCTGTTTTGTTTCGGGCTCATAAGCGTAGTCCATGATTCGTCACCTGTGACGATCTATAAAGGTCTTTTGAAACACCGCGATTATATTTTTTAAAGTTTCTTTGCGCAATCCACACTAGCGATTGTCAAATTGTGCGGGATCGAACGGAAACAAACCTTTTTACGCCCAAGTGTTCATGCAATATCGGATGTATGCTGGTGAAAGAAATGCCCAAGGATGCCTCTATCTCACGGTATGTCACATGACGATCTTGCATTATCAGTTCACTCACGGCATCAATGTTTTCTGGCACAACGACTGTTTGGACGACCTTAACGACCTTCGGCTTCGAGCGTCGAAAGTTGTGTGAAATGACTGCACGAAAATTTTCACGAGTTAATTCCATTTTTCTGCCGAGGTAAGTTTTTGATTAGTCGTTAATCGATATCAAACGTGGTCACACTGGAAGAGTTGTAAGGGCTTTTATCGATAAAAGTTCAAACTTTTTGGGAAAAGGCCAATTGGTCCTAAAATGGCTAGAAGTGACCCTAGGCCAGAAACTAAATAGCATTCCACGTAAACTTATATGCTTACCATCTTAAAAAAATGTTGAAATTAATAATAAATATTGTGCAGAGAACGTATTTATCTTAGATTTATTTCTTAA
>JAEIFT010000990.1:0-22989 GCA_018904225.1 Lordiphosa mommai | reverse complement strand
TGTGCCGAAGTTTTAATACACTTGAAAAACTTTGCTCCAACTGATTTAACCGGTAAAATATATATAGGATATAGATATCCAGATATTTAAAATTTTTAAATCATTGATAATTAAAATTTGATTCCAGAAAAAAACTTTCTTAGTAAAACACATTTTACGACCGATCGTTCCTATGGCAGCTATATGCTATAGTCATCCGATTTTGATAATTTTTTCGAAATTATGTGAAAGCATATAAAACTAATATATACCAAGATTGGGGACGCTACGATGAAAAAAACAAAAAGTTTTTCTCACTAGAAGTAGTTTTTTTACCGTCCGTTTATATGGCAGCTATATGCTATAGTCATCCGATTTTGATAAATTTTTTCAGAATTATGTGGAAACATATAAAACAAATATATACTACGATTGGAGACGCTACGATGGAAATCAAAAAAGTTTTTCTCACAAAGACTTATTTTTCGACCGATCGTTCCTATGGCAGCTATATGCTATAGTGATCCGATTTTGATACATTTTTCCAGAATTATGTGAAAGCATATAAAACTAATATATACTACGATTGGTGACGCTACAATGGAAAACAAAAAAGCTTTTCTAACTAGAACTTGTTCTTAGGCCGATCGTTCCTATGGCAGCTATATGATATAGTTATCCGATCCGGCCGGTTCCGACATATTAGTTGCGTGCAGTAAAAAGAAGACTCTGTGCAAAATTTCAGCTCGATAGCTTTAAAACTGAGAGACTAGTTCGCGTAGAAACAGACAGACGGACAGACGGACAGACAGACGGACAGACGGACGGACGGACAAGCGGAAAATGAACTCAGCTCGTCGTCCCTGATCAAGAATATATATAGTTTATGGGGTCGGAAATGAATATTTCCTATGCGTTTACAAACTTCTGGGCAAAATTAATATACACTTTTCAAGTGTATAATAAATATTGTGTTATCATTGTCAATATGTTTTGATTTAAGATCTTTATATCTGTTTACTTTAATTTTTTATACACTTGAAAAGTGTATATTAATTTTGCCCAGAAGTTTGTAACGCATAGAAATATTCATTTCCGACCCCATAAACTATATATATTCTTGATCAGGACGACGAGCCGAGTTCATTTCCGCTTGTCCGTCCGTCCGTCTGTCTGTCCGTCTGTCCGTCTGTCTGTCTGTTTCTACGCAAACTAGTCTCTCAGTTTTAAAGCTATCGAGCTGAAATTTTGCACAGAGCCTTCTTTTTTCTGCACGCAACTAATATGTCGGAACCGGCCGGATCGGATGACTATATCGTATAGCTGCCATAGAACGATCGGTCGGAAAAAATAAGTCTTAGTGAGAAGAACTTTTTATTTTCTATTGTAGCGTCACCAATCTTGGTATATATTAGTTTTTGATGATTTTACATATTTGTGGAAAAATTTATCAAAATCTGATGAATATAGCATATAGCTGCCATATAAACGGTTGGTCAAAAAAATGTTCTAGTGGGAAAAACTTTTTTTTTTCATCGTAGCATCACCAATCTTGGTATATATTAGTTTTATATGCGTGAACACAATTCTGGAAGATTTTTATCAAAATCGGATGACTATAGCATATAGCTGCCATAGGATCGGTCGAAAAATGTGTTTTACTAAGAAAAGTTTGTTTTTATGGTATCAAATTTTTATTATCAATGATTTAAAAAATTAAAATATCTGATATCTATATCCTCTATATATTTTACCGGTTAAATCAGCTGGAGTAAAGTTTTTCAAGTGTATTAAAACTTCGACACGGTCGACACCTTCTCGTTTTTTTATTGATTTAAGAACCAAATTTAAATATATAACCGTTTGTTAAACTTTTTTAAATAAATTCATGTATTCAATTTTGAAGAAAAAATAATGGTTTTATTGTTTTTCTGCCAGTATGCTCTGACGCATGGTTGAACCAATTTTAAAATCATCATAGCCACTTCCGGATGAGGCACCTCCAAAAAACAGGCGTTTTTAATCCATCAATCAGGAATGTTCGTGTTCGGCTGATTAAATCGGTTTATGTAACATTTATTAATTTCAGATAATCCATCGCCAGCGTAAGGGGTTCAAAACATTTGAAAAAATTAAAAAGAATATTAAATTTTCGGAATTAAAATTAGTTAAGAATGATTGAAAATAATAAGGGGAATAAAAAAGGTAAGAAAATTACGCTTCAAAGTGCCCCCGATGACATGGAGCAGAATCGTCCTGTTTTTTTTCAGTAGCGTATTTAATAGTAGGCACAACTAGAGGTGGAGAACTATCGATAGTCGGCACCATCGATAGTCAACGATAGTTTTTTGAAAACCATCGATAGTCTACAATAATTTTCGATAGGTTTGCAACTTAATCGCTTATGGTAACAAATGCATAAATTTTAAATAATTTATTAAAAAACTAACCTAAAAATTGGCTTCCGTCACTTTTGGTTTAAACTTTGGCATTAATATTGGGTTGTGGATTCTGATTATATATATGTATCATATCATTTTAAAGAAATAATTCTGGAAATCGTATTTTTGGCATCTTCAAGTGACCTAAGCGTCACCAAGCTGAAGCCTGTTAGGCGCGAACCTCAGGCAAAATGGCAGCCCACCTCCCGCCTAACTGGCCGTGATGCTTTAGGACGAGAAAACACTAAATTAAGGCAAACTACGGGCTAAATAAAATAAAGAGGTTTTGATTCCAGGAAGTGATTTTCCAAGCTATTTACTCAAAGGTAGAGTTTATTATAATCAGCACAATGGACACGAAACGGCTCATGCACGCAAATTAGTAGTACAAGGGTTATCTACAAGTCGGTTCAAAAGAAACACTTAAATTAATTTGACAAATCAACTCTGATGAGATTATATTTGGTAAATAACGTTTTTAAGCGCAATTATTTGTAGTTTTTTTAAGAGCTACCCATTTATTGATGGTTAAAGCTGGCTGGATGGTTAAAGAAAACTATCTAAAACTATCGATAGTGGAGGACTACTATCAATGGCGACTCGATAGCGCCCAACCATCGATAGTGCCATCGATAGTTCTCCACCTCTAGGCAAAACTCTACTGAGAATAATTCTGTCTTACCTTTTTGCAGTTATATACATATTTAGATATGCCGTCCCGTATCATAATATTTAGTAGTCTTTATAAAAATTGCATAAAACACTCAATTTGCATCATATATTCAACATTTTTATTGGAATCGATTAATTGTCCTTTGCCATTTACGTTTTAAAGATAACTTCCTTACGTAGGTTGCTAAATATATTTCTGGCCTAATAATGAAAATGCGAATATTTATGATCAAAAATGGTTTTATTGTTTTTTCAAAGTATTCTCAGCAAGATTTATACACTTTTGCATGCGCTCAAACCAATTGTCGAACCAACCAAACCCAAGATATGGGGTAACCTATGATGACCCAGCTGTATGTACTTTCCCAGATTTGGATTGCTACCAATTTCGTTGGCAACTCGATGACGAAACTCTTGTGGTGTGATTTGTTCTTTCACATCCTCGGGTAGGCTGTGGTAAAGGCAATCATTCGGACTCTGGGTATTGTCATTTAAATTAACTTCAATTTCCTGTGCTGGACCCAAACCACCTGAACTAGCCTCCTGCTTGAGAACATCGTGGGCACGTACCACCAGTTTAGTGGGACAGCCCTGCAGATCGGCTATGACATTGGCAGCAGCCATTACAGAAGTCATATCCATGGGTATATTTTCACGTACAATTTCAGCTATTAAATTTGGATTGCGAGACTTGAACATTAAATTCGTTAAATTTTTCTCATAGGTCTCATCTAGTTTAATCCTTTCCGAGGGAGGGAGTGATGCTTCTTTATCTTTTTCATTCCCAAGCTTGGTCTTAGGATTCTTGGTAATAATTATCTTCTTTACGATTATGATAGAAGTTTTTGGCTTGTCTAACCATGAAATCCTTAAAAACATTCACTCCTTTTGGGATCAAAGGTCTGGCGATGTTCTCAGAGCACATGGATTTCATTTCCTTTTTAAGCATTTCCTTGGCCTGAGTTTTGGCTTTGTGTGTGAATTTGAGGCATTCATCTGTCGACTGTTCCAGCTTTTCATTGTTTTCTTTGTCAATTATGGCCTTCAAATGACTTAAATAGTCCTGAGTAAATCGAACCATTATCACCATAACGGCTGAATATTTCAGACCATAAACAACTTTAGTTAAAACGCTCAAAACATTTGCCATGCTTCCCGAAGCTTTGATTTCGGCTATTTCTTCCAGTTTTTGCGAAAGCATTTGACCAACTTGCAGTATCGAATCGGTGGTGTTTCTTTGAACTTTCAGAAATGCTTCCGTAATATCAGACACAAATTTTTCACCAGATTGATCCCCCATGCTGGTATAGATTTTAGAAAATATTTCCAAGGTCAGCCTTATCGAGTTCCAAGCACATGTCGAGCAGGCCTTTTCACTCATTTGATGGCAAAAATCTTTCAGACATGTCTCAATGGCCTGGCTAACGGCATAATTCCACAGACCATTAGCCAACTCCTCACGGGCTAAGGTCAATACCTTTTCGATAATTGCCTGGGCGAACGCTTTACCAGTTACCAATTGGGACATATTTCTACCATGCTTCAGCAGACTTGGGGAAGCTAATTTTTGACCATAAACCGTTCGTGTTGATAGCGTCCCAGAGCAAGCTTCCACTCCAAGGGAAATGCCAGCCATGGCTATGCTCCAAATCTTATGCTGTCTGTAGTCACCCCACGTTAAATGTCCCCCTAGCATGGAAGTGCTGGCAAATAGTAAATCACTGACACCCTGCTCCAATAACAGGGTGCCAGACACATTCCCAACAACCGGTACCAGTTGTAGGACAGCACCCAATGCCGTTTGTGTAACTCCTATGGCTAAAACCAGTGCTGTTCGGCTTATCATAGCCCTGGACCATTTCTGCTCGGCCAATTCCAACAGCTGTTCTAAACCATTTAGCGAAAACAAATAAAACTCTTCAGCCATTCCAAGATTATCGGTGGAGCAGCTGGTAGTCAGGTGCTGAAGACTACCATCTGGTGTCTCTAGACTCTCTAGTGTAGATTTGGCACAGCTCAACAGGCTTAAGATCGCTCGGTTTCTTTCTCTGAGTTTCGCTTCAATAACATCGACCTTTTGAGCTAACTTTATGTTGAGGAATAATCTTCTACGAACTGTGTTATACGACTTGGCTATAGGACCATCTTTGTGATACATATCATTGATTTTCGTTTCGATATACTTTAAATTTTTATCTGCCACTCTGGTGGGTAGGACAATACCCTCTTGGATAAGTTCTCTTAACAAATTATTATGCGGCTTGGACATAAGACCAATTCTGATGTGTCGTTCAGTGGCCGGAAACTGCGATTGAAATCTTCCAATTCTTTTCCAAAGAGAAATGACATTTTTAGTAAATGGGACACAGCCGTCTCATAGATGGGATATTCGGGAATCAGCTGCAAATTATCCATTTCCTCAAATGACTTACACCGGCTGTAGACAACTTTAGGTTGATTGGTTTTTTTTGCTTGAGTATGCCCCCGTTTGACAAGTACGGTGAGAATTTTGTCAGCTTCTTGGGATAAAATATTTACCTTTCGGAAATCATCCCGGCTTAGGGCATCAAACGAGCTAAATTCCACTTTAGCCATAAATTCTGCATTTATTTCTGCACAGTGGTAAAAGGAGAACACATTAGCCTGCTTCAGCCAGCCATACCAACTGTCACCCACAGCTCGCTTGAAGTCATATCTGTCATATAATTGCTCCTTCTCCTCCGGTTTTTTATATGAGAGCCAGACACTTTTATCACTGACTTGCACTGCCTTTAGCTTTTGTAATTGTGGTACTAAATCATTATGCAGACCCTTTATAACATCCAGATCAAATGAAACGTATTTGTGTACATTAAATAGTGCCTGCTGGTCGATTAAGGTTTTCAAGGAATATTTCTTGAGTGGGCAATACTATGCGCTCCTTTAAAATGAGTTGGAATTTCTTTTTCACTTTCAAAACATTTTCCCTGATATTCTAGCAGAAACTTGTGCAAGTCTTCAGCCATGTAATCCAGGGAAATTCGTCGTACAGTTTCTTCGGAATGAAATGTGGCCACCATGGGCTTGGTCAGTATCTCCTGTCTTATCAGACTGTCAAAAATCCCGTGAGCTTCGTCTAGGGGTATGTTATTTTCTTTGAACGATTTCACCGTCACAGCATGTCCAAAAATACTCTGTATACCGTTCGCTATAAGTTCATAAATATGTGCAAATGCCGCCTGTTGCTCCTTGTAGGCATCAATCTGCAGTATGCTGTTCCTATTCTCAGCCTTCATGTTGTCCAGAAAGCTGCATTTAACTGGGCCATCATGGAGTGCTGGTTGAGCAAACGCTGGGCGGCACGTGTTCCCCATGAATGCATCTACCTTCTGATCTTTAATGAGGGCAAATGCTTTATAATAATGTGCAGCATCTGAAAATGCGGGCTCCTTGCTGATTACCTGATCAAATAGCGATATGGCTTCAGCTCTCCAGTTCATCTTGTGAGCCATGTACAAGCCCAGTTTAACCGTTTGTATGGGACTATTGTACACCCATTCCTCCGGGGGCTTAACTTTTAGCTTCATTAGCTCGTTGAGGAAGCTATTTAGATTTTTGTCCACTTCCTTACGGTTCTCTTCGAGGATACAGTTCTGTATGAGTTTGTTGTTGTTATCCAACCAAAACGCCCACTGCTCCAGGCAAGCATCCATCAGTATGGCGGTCAGTTCCGGATCAAGTGGACCATTCGTTTGATTGTCGGTAAACACAGCTTTAAACTTTTCCCAACCACGCTTCACGTTCGTCAGCAATCTGCCATCGGACATTTGATGGACAATATCTTTCAAGTCAGCATAGACATTCTGAAATTTGTGGAAACAATACTCCTCCAACATAATGGGATTTTCATAATGCTGTTTGATTTCGGATAAACGTCGGATCTCCTCTTCATTTCGCTCATTTTTCAAGCGGAATACGTTCGACCGGCGATTGTCCAATGACAATGGATCAATGATGATCAGTTGGGCGGATCCCTTCTCTCCGCACCTGGCAGTACGTCCAAAGGCCTGCTCTTCAATTCGCACGTTACTGGGCAAATAGGTGAGTATGACATGCAGACCACCACGGAGCCTGAGTTGATCGGAAAGCTTGATGTCGGTGCCGCGTCCTGCCAAATTGGTGGCTATTATAACCTGACCCGTGCCTAGACTGGCTGTGCCCCTGACTATATCGAATTCGTCAAACTCTCTGGTATATAAGCGTACATGATCGCCCTTCATCTTATGGTACAACTCTTGGGCATCATTCACCGATTCGGCTATAATCAATACCGAACGCTTCGCCACTTCGACCAGTTGCTGTGTCTCTCCATGTATACGCTGGGCCCATTCGCTGTGTCCTTACACACTAGGGGCTCCAGTTCCTCCATTTAGCTTGACCTTGGCTGTGGGCACTGTAAAAGTCCACTTCATGCATTTGCTGTAGATATCTCTCTCCCACCTGTGACCCCAAAGTGCCCGTTAGTCCGTACAGTCACCTGTACAGCTTGAAGAAGGACACATTCGAGGTGAAGACCGCCTTCAGGCTCTGCAACGTTATCTTACTCTTGTGCTTCAATTGCAGAAACTGATGCAAGCCCTCGTCCGCTGTGAGCTAGTCTGATCGGTGCCCATATCCCTGTCGAGTATAATGATCTGTGGACTTCGACTCGACTGGCCGCTCCGTTCGATCGACATCGACCACATAGTCCACGTCTTGCATCATAAAAAAGCATAGTGGGCACTTAGAATCCACTCGTCAAAATGCCTTTCCACAAATTCCTCAGATAGTTGGGTAAAGTGTATGCGTCTCTGCCTCAGCAGGCGCTCGGTTATCAGATACAGCAAACGGCCAGTGTACGGCCAATTCCCGGGCGGGTAAATTCTTCACTTCCGTCTCATTATTGGAAAGCACCAGCAGTTTGCCCGTTGGATCCAACACCTTTCCACTTACCAGACAGCTTTCAGTTTTGAAATTTGTTTCTGCGACAGTTTCCCATCAACTTCAGCCAAGTCCTTCTCCGTAATCATCCCGAAGAGATCCTTCAAACGGCATCACGAATGGCTGCATGATCGAAACAGTTCTCCGGCCTCTCGGCCTATTCATCCAGGACCAAATGAAAATGTACTCCGACTCTAGCTTATCCAGGCCAGGCAGATCGTGCGACCGTAGAACATATTATTACCCTTATCCAGCAGCATGCTATCCACCTCATCCACAATGACATTCACCTGGCCAAAACGGCGTTTGCCCAGTATATTCTTCCCGTAGAAATTGTCGAGCAAATAGTCGCGTTGAAAGTTGGAAAGTTCTCCGTACACCACTTGACTGGACGAATACGCATCCGTACGTACATCGAGCTCTTCGCTGCAATTGTGGGCCACTTTGATCTTGAAATGACCGTAAATGTCACGGTTGAGCTCGGCATCACGTTTGGCCTGCACCGAGGAACTGGTCAATATCCACTTTCTCGCCCCCAGGTTTTGATCAATGAGGCTACGACCACAATGAGGGTCTTGCCCTCGCCGGTGGACACTCAGGCCAAAGTGCTGCGCTCGTTGTCCAGCAATAAAAGTATGGCCGACTTTTGGGTATCGCGTAGGCGTTAACCCCCTCTTCTTCATAATGACCTGATCGATCTGAGACAGTCTCAGGGTATTCTTGGAGGTCTCTATTTGTGGTGGGAGATTGAGGATTCTCTGCGAGTTATTGTTTCATTTCTTTTAACATGGATCAGTTGCTCGAGGCTACGATTGTCGGCACCTGTGGCAAATATTCGATGCATTTTATCAGCCCAGATTTCCAGGGATTTTTAGGGTTTTCCAAATCTCTCATATGATCTCAGTTATCAACCAGCTCTGGGCAGAAATGTGCTTTAGCATGGAACAAAGTTGATCCTGTTTTGCCATAAATAAAATATCCCTGCGGCAGTTCACTCTCTGTTTCAGGGCACTCAGGAGACGGTCAGTGAAGTCATGTCCAAATACGTTTTCTATATTAAGCACATAATTACTTAGTCTCTGGAGATCATCATCATTGGCCCAGTGTGCTATTTTGGTAAGCATGTATGTCCAGTACACGCCGCTCAAAACATAGGGCCACTGTGCCAACTCCAGTCGATCCAAGCTGACTTCCTGATTTGGTATCTTACTCAATAGACAAAATATGTTTTCCACGCACTCCAGGGTAAGTCCTTGATGGGTAGCCGAAGTTCCGCCAGCTGTTGTCCAAAGCGAATGAGTATATCTTTGCTACCAATTTCATACAAATAGCTGCGCAGCTTGCTTGTTTCAAGTTGTTGTCCAAAGAATTCCTCCATTCGAGCAAAATAACTTATCCAGCCAATTCCTTTGGTCACAGGCAGCAAATATCCAGGTCAGAAATAGTTCAGTGTCACTTTCATTGTTCTCGGATGAATACTTTAGCGTATAGTTGATAATATAGTCCAATTCAGAGACCGTAACGAATATGGCCTCATGGGCAAAACGTTTTAACATGTAATGCAATATGCCCCTTTGACCGGAGTATAAATATTTGAGTTTGGGCAAACGTTTGTCCATTTGATAATGGGAGGGGAAATTCCCAGCTAGGCTCAAGACTTCCCTGTCCTCGTGGGAGAAGTGTGTTTCGCAGTAATCCTCTGCCGCTGACAAATTAAACGCTTCCTGTTGTAGGAAATCCTTTCTGACCAAATACTGGCGAAAGTGTTTACTGGTTTGGTAATTCTGAATGTCTATAAGAATTTTCTGATATTGTTGACTCTTGAGCCGACGTTCGGCAATGAGTTGCTGCAGTTTTTCACTGGGAACCAAATGCTCAAATTGATGCGTTAAATGTACCACATCAGTGACCTTGGGATTTAGTTCATGTTGCAATTCAAAGTCCTGGGCATCCACTTCGTAATAGATTTTAATGTTAATCTTGTACTACTGAGCAGCCCATTCAAATAGATAATCGACTCTCGGCCATTTTCTCCTAGATATGCCACAAAGAGTTCATACACAGTTTGCACTTTCAAACAATACTCATCGATGGCTTCAGTGAAGGCATAAAACCATTTTTTTCAGTTGCTTCAAATGAAATTGATATGAATTGTAAAAATGCTTGAGTTCATTAATGAGCAACATCCGCACCGCCTGTTTCGAGTACAAACTGTCTTAAAGAAAATTTCAGACAGTCTCGTTCCTTGAGTTGATTACAAAATTTCATAATATTTTCACGTTGTGTTTCGGTATCCTCGTGAAGATATTGTTTAAATGTGCCCAGTATGGGATGTGAATGGGTTTCAGGGACATCTTGCTGGGTCCTGGCTAAAAAACGTGTGACTTGAGTTAAGGTCGAGGACTGCTCCAAGTTATAATAGACGGGCAATTTGTTGTTTACTTCCCACAATAATGCCAAATGACATTGCTCTTGTAGGATTTCTTTTTCCTTTTGTGCCTCCTTTGTGGTTTTTCCATTTGTTTGTTTCTGATGACATGCTTGAAAAGATATTGCCCCATTGCGGTTAGTATATGAATTATTAGAAATAAAAAGCTGATCAAATATTGAAATAGCTTTGCAGCAATGGTCTTGTCTTCAGGATTGTCAACGGATAACTTCAGATACTCGCTTCGCTGAAGCTTAAACAATTCAATCAAATGGAATCGGTACTTTTCTTTCTTCTCTAATATTTCCGCCTTTTTTAGAAGTGCATTTAGCTTATCGATTTTGTTTTTCTGTGCTGGTTTATTGCTAAATATCTGTCGTGGTGTTTTGTGTCGATTTTTTTTTTCGTATCGGGTGTGACATGTAATTTTTACTTCAAAGTTTTGTGTGACTTCTTCTTCCTCAGTAAAAACGATATCCTGCAGGGCAGCTTCGCGTAGATTTTTAATTTCCTGACGCAAGTTCAGTAACTGATTTTTTACATTCTTTTGTTGCATATGCTGAAATTCTGCCTTGATGGTGTGAGCGGAAATGGCTTTTTGTCGAATGGCCTTGGACTGTTCTTGACGTTCATTTATCTGTCGGCTGCTACTCTGACGCTGCTCGTATTTGTTCAACTTGGCATGCTCCAGCCGTGAACTTATGATGCTGGCATATTTCTTCTTATATTCGCTGTAGATCCGTTCGCTGGAACTCTCTTTGTTGTATTCAATTTTTAATATACTATTCTCATCTTTGCCATAAAATTTGGGCCATCCTGCATTAAAGAAGCCACCAAAATTCCACCAGGCCACATCCCAACCATTTTTACCAAATGCACCATAAAGTCCACCCTTTCCATTTTCACCTTCCTGGCCGGGTTGGTTGTATTGTATTGGTTTCGTTGTAGTTTCATTTTGAATTTGTATAACCAAATCGCCTGCATAGCCACCCTGACCACCCAGACCGTATTGCCCTCCATTATCGCCCTTTTGGCCAGTTGTGCCTTTGTATAGCATCACCGATTGAGGACTTGCGGTTAATAGTTTTGCCGTATGTGAAAAGGTGATTTGATTGCCTTCGCTTGTAGAACCTTCTACATATATGTCTGAGAACTTCGATTTATACCACACTCGTTTGGTGAAAATATCAGTACTAAGGGTCTCCATATATAGCATTAGCTTTTCTCTCCTAATGATAGATGTTGAATCTATTGGTGGGTATTGCTCCTTGAATGCTTCAAACCCAATTGATCTACCAGTTTCACCATCTCGTCCATCACCACCATTTTGTCCCTTGCTACCATTTCCGCCATTAGAGCACACAGTTAACCTGTCGGCATCTCGAATTTCGTCAGCATAAATAGTTATATTACCACCACTTTCTCCGGCAAAGCCATCGTCCCCATCTTTGCCAGGTCCCGCACTATTTTATGTACACATGCTCATTATCTCGCCCCGAGACATCCCAAGTAACATATTTGCTCATACTTATGACCTTTGCCAAACAAACTATATTTTTGCCATGCCAAATGGTTTTGTTCGTTAAATTATCATCGATATGAAAAATGCGTTCGCCAATAAATTGCACTTCTTCTATTTGCGGATTTTTAGCTAGTCTTTTCTCTAGCTCTTCTTTGTGTTGGCCTAGCTTTATATTCATGCCGCTAAGGCGAAGCATCAAACGTCCCTGCTGGTGTTCCTCTTTAATTTGTATGGGTCTGGTATAGGGTTCCAATTCGCTTTGAATTATTTCTTTGAAATACAACTCGTTTTTATCCCTCAATTGTCCAGCGGCATCACAAAGGGGGGGAAATGTCAAATGCATCCTTATCCAACTCAAATTTAGAATGTTTGATGTCAATTTGCTAAGGGAAAGTTGTCCCATACAAAATTCTTTCAATTGGGTGTTTTCCAACACACTGGCTAGGCTATAGGTGTTGCTTAGAAAGTCAATAAAACGTTCCAAAAACTCCAGCTCCTTCTGGGCATCATCCATCTGGGAAATAATCTGCTGTATACATGTGCTTTTCAGTAATATTGCAAAACGTCTGGCATCCTTCTCACTAATCAGATCCATGTGTTTCGCCAGCAATTGAAAGTAGGGCGACTGCGAAAAGGGTTCGGGGATTTCAATCAGCGATGATACCTGACGCAATGCAGTCAGAATTTTTGCCATGCCATTGGGTAAGAGTTGCAAACGATTTTTAATGAAATTTGTAAACTCCTCCAATACAAACTGTTTACTGTACGCCACATACTCGCCCTCAATGAACTGCTTGTCGACAGCGGATGTTATTTCTTTATCAGATTCAAATTCAATTATGAATTTGATGGTTGCTAGAGACAACTGCGATTCAGCAAGCTCTTCCTTTATGATTTGTCTAAGCTTTGCTTTATTAGCGTCGTTCACCATGGTTTCGCTTTCAGAAAAAGTATTTATAAAGTTAAGTTAGATGTTGATATGTAGATTGTCAAGCTTACCTTATTATTTAGTTCCACCAAAGAAAGACTCCTGAACACAGCACAAACGAGCCAAGTTTTGAACACTCAAGGTTGTGCGAACTGCAAATGGGTAATAATTCGTGTATAACATACTGAAATCAAAAAATGCTTAAATGTGTAAAAAATAAAATAAAAGAATGCGCGTCGTATCACTCCTATTACAAGCAAAGGTCTTAAATAACTGATTACACAAGGCAACAAAATTAAACTTTTTTCAGTTTATTGAACACGAATCTGTCTGCCAAAATGCTTTAACACTTCGGGATTTTTTGTAATTTGAGCCTATATTTGGTAAAAGTGCCATTTTGACCATTTGAAGACAGGTTTTGTGGGCCACAAATATGTCTGTTTTGAATCTCTTTGATTTTAACGTAAAGTACTATTCCTTAGCTTTAAAATAAATCATTCCACATAATTTTGTGATTTTTTAAACGAAGATATACCACTTTGATTGCTTGTCTTAAAATTTACATAATGTCCGACTCATTTTGGTGTCTAAAAGTATGCTAAACTAAAAAGAGTACATCGCACAGTGCACAAGGGGGAAAATTACCACATTATCTGGCATTTATTATTATGAGTTAACCAAAAGAGATTTTTCACTGCGGTTTTTTTTATTATGTTGTTATAGACCATTAAAAGCTATTTTAGAAAAATGGGCGTGTCAACGCCCCTTCCGCCCAAAAAATCGAAAAAATAATTTTTTACGTGCATTTTTAGATATAAACTTCCAAATTCAGTCACCTATACGTGCTTACGTTGCAGATAGGAGTTTCGCCACGCCCCCTTCCGCCCCCAAAATTATGAAAAACCAGTTTTTTTTCTTTGGACGCACTTATAGGCTGATCAATGGGCTTTGTCAATCCTTCCCTGACTTGCTTGGCTTTTTCCGGGGTACTTGCAAGTATTTGAAGAACTACAGCAAGATCATGTAGTCCTTGTTTCCGGGCAGCTGCGATTGCTGCATGAAGTAGCAAGAAAACATCATCACCTTGGAATTAGGATAGTTCCGCTGCTTGCAGTCTTTGAGCCCTTTCGCCTTTCGATTCAAATGGAAGAAGTGGCCGTCCAACCGGTCTATTACTTTTTTTAAAGGCAAAGTTGTATTACCGTTTATCCATTGCGAATGTCTTCTTTCAAAGTTCTTATAAGTGCTATTACATTTAAACCTATTATAATGCAAATTGTTGCAAAATTGGTGGCTTTTTACTTTTAAAATATTTTTCATCAACATTATTACACGCATGCAGTTCAAAATATCTTTGAATTGCCTTCTCTCGTTCGTGCCGGCCCCTCTCGCTATTCCACACAGCAAACAAATCGACGTTGGAAAAAATGAGGTTACCTAATAAAAATGCAAATTGCACCAAAAGAGGGAAAAAGAGGAAATTACAACTACAACAAACACTTGGACAAACACATAAACAATTCTAAACTCTTTTCATAATCCTTTCCAAAGTTGAAATTTGTTAATAAAAATCCAGCTTTAGAAGCGCTTTTAAAACGACAAAATTTTAGTATACGCACGCACAATTTGAACGATTTTTTATATTAAACACACAGTTCAAACCTGCGAAATCAGTGTTCATGACTTGATTTTCTTCTAATTGTGTTGCCATCACAAAATATTAAAAACAAAACTCAATGCAAAAATTTACAAAACTTAGCCGCACGTGCTTTCGATTGCAACAGCTGACCTAACAGCTGTTATTCCTACATGGGACTGTTTAATTTAACATTTTGAGTTTGCGGCATAACAGTCTGATGTTTTCTTAATGCGTTAACAGCAAATTTGAGCTAATTAGAAAACTTTTAAAAAACATGCAAATGCCAGATAAAGTGGTCATTTTCCCCGTAGTGCAGTGGTTGCGCTTGCATGGGAGAGCGGCAATAAATACTTCTAGTGGTCATATCGAGCAGAAATTTTTACTGAAAGTTCTTTGCATAGATAATACGAAAAAATGGTCGTGATTGCAAAAAGATTTTGATAAAAGAAAAATAGACTAAAAAATCCATATTGTCTCATCAAGTTAGTTAATAGTTAAATCTAATAGCGGTGACTTATGATTGGAGGTAAGTTTTGTTTGTCCAGTTATAAAAGCAATCTGCGGCTTCTTCAGAAAGCTCTTCAATCGATAGAAAGGAATGTTTTATAATATCGGTAACATTACATTATGTTTATGAACCGACCAGGGATATTTGTCAATCAGCTGCTTCGTGACCTTAAGAGCATAGTCCCCAAGTTCGATGTTCCACTTGCCCCAGTTTTAGGATTATCTACTATCAGACCCATTTTGGCCCTGAACTTATGATGAATAATTTTTTTTCTCTTTGAAATCTTCTGTTTGGACTCTTGTGATCGGATTTGCCATATTTTTTCATCCAATCTGTATGATAAGTGAATAAAACAAATCTAATGTACGCATGTAATGGTGACAAATCGCTCCTTCTTCTTTGAAATTATTTTCTAAGATCTTGCATAACATCTTTAGCATCTTGTGGATGTTGATTCGAAAACATTTAGGTTAGGTTACTTTTTTTAATGCCACATGTGCATCTACAGGTTTCTGCAGCTGAACTAAACATTTTTATAATCTTGAAATATTGATAAATAACGGGATATTCAAATCGTTGGGGGGCGAGCGGGCGGAAACACTTATAACTTTACTTAAACATTGTCATGCTCCAAAAATACGAACTGAAAAAGACGCACTTATTTAACAATGATTTTCACAAACACAAAACGAAATATTTATACATTGGATTGTAAAAATAAAGTTCATACCATTATGTACAATATTCATATTTTTCGATTTTAGTCTAACAACGTTTTATAATATAATTTAATTTTACAAATTCAGAAACCAGTGATCGCTCTTTTCGCTCTCTTTTAGAAAGTCCCGTTAGAGAATAAAAAAAAAAGTATAACGTCATAAAGTTTGGACAATCAGTTGATAGTAAGACCAGTTTTTATTTGAATAGCTCAAAATATTTTTTTTAATTTTTGGCCTATGTCAGCAACCACTGTGCAGCGCCAAATAATTATGATTAAATTATAATGAAAGTTCTCAACGACACCCATTGCATACTTGTGGGCAAGGGAACACTTAGTCAGCTCCAGTACTTGCATTCAAAATGGTATATCTTTGTGGAAAAAAATTGCGATAATTTTTTTTTAAGCTAAAGAATATATCTTTGCAATAATGTAAGGGCGGTAAAAACAAACGTACTGGTTGCCCGTAAAACATGCCTGAAAATGTTAAAAAAAGGCCAAATTGCCAAAAATCCTGGCGTGATGATGAATCACCGACACTCCTTCTATAAACTGGACCAAGTTGCCTAAGGTTATTGATTTTGAAAACGACTTCCTTTTTGCGAAACATAGGAAAGGCAATTGAAGCAACCATTTTTTCCTTGCAAAATGTTTTCTCCTGATTTGAAAGAAATCTCTAAGCGCATTTACATACATTTAAAAAATAAATATTCAAGCTATTTTTGCCCTTGCAAAGCTGAGTGAATGAGCTGTGCTCCGCTCCGCTCTCTGACCACGCCTATTTAAAGTTAATGCTTTTTGTAACAGCAATGCAATTTGTATGTGCAACAACGGCTAATAAATAATATAAATATATCAAAAACTTTATGGTTACTTATCAACTTAGTTCGATCGGCCTAGTGGTTATCTTATCTCCTCAATTGATCTAGCGGTCGAAATATGTGCAGCTTATATAGAAAAGAATACCATGTGCCATGTTTCACCCAGATTGCTTTAAAACTCAAAGATGAGATATGCATAGAAATCGCACACGGACAGACGGACATGTCCTTGTCTACTCAGCTGGTCAAGCTGATCAAGAATTTACATATTTTGTGGGTTCTCACAGTGGCGCCATTTGAGTTTTTCCGTTGCTAAAAAACCGAATTTTTGAACCAAATGAGATAATCGTATAATTTAATTTTTCAATCTATGAAATAAGTGTTTGAAAAGGGGGCTATCCCATCTAAATGCTTATCAAAGTTAAAATTTATGAAAAAACAATTTTATGGTAACAAAAAAAACATTATTTTTAACAATTTTAGTTTTCTTATTGCTTGATTTTATCTAAATAGTCGTAAGAGTTAGTACAGTTAATAGATTACTAATTTCTGAACTATAATTATTGAATTCCGACTCTTTTCGAGGCTTAATTTTTATACACTTGAAAAGTGTATATTAATTTTGCCCAGAAGTTTGTAACGCATAGAAATATTCATTTCCGACCCCATAAACTATATAACTTGATCAGGACGACGAGCTGAGTTCATTTCCGCTTGTCCGTCCGTCCGTCTGTCCGTCTGTCCGTCTGTTTCTACGCGAACTAGTCCCTCAGTTTTAAAGCTATCGAGCTGAAATTTTGCACAGAGTCTTCTTTTTACTGCACGCAACTAATATGTCGGAACCGGCCGGATCGGATGACTATATCATATAGCTGCCATAGGAACGATCGGTCTAAGAACAAGTTCTAGTTAGAAAAACTTTTTTGTTTTCCATCGTAGCGTCACTAATCTTGGTATATGTTAGTTTTATATGCTTCCACATAATTCTGGAAAAATGTATCAAAATCGAATCACTATAGCATATAGCTGCCATAGGAACGATCGGTCGAAAAATAAGTCGTTGTGAGAAAAACTTTTTTGATTTTCATCGTAGCGTCTCCAATCGTAGTATATATTTGTTTTATATGTTTCCACACAATTCTGAAAAAATTTATCAAAATCGGATGACTATAGCATATAGCTGCCATATAAACGGTCGGTCAAAAAACCACTTCTAGTGAGAAAAACTTTTTTGTTTTTTATCGTAGCGTCCCCAATCTTGGTATATATTAGTTTTATATGCTTTCACATAATTTTGAAAAAAATTATCAAAATCGGATGACTATAGCATATAGCTGCCATAGGACCGATCGGTCGGAAAATGTGTTTTACTAAGAAAAGTTTTTTTATGGTATCAAATTTTTATTATCAATGATTTCATAATTTTAAATATCTGATATCTATATCCTATATATATTTTACCGGTTAAATCAGTTGAAGTAAAGTTTTTCAAGTGTATTAAAACTTCGGCACAGTCGAAGTTAGCTTTGCCTTCTCGTTTTATTTTCCATCATAGTTGAAAAATAGTGCACAAATGGACAGTTGGTGAATAGCGTTTTATTTGGAGAATCACAAAGCAAACAGTAACAATCTAGTAGGCCCTTATGTTTTCTTGTTTTCATTGTGAATAGCTTGTCATTTGACATTTAAAACAGTACAACATGAAGGCTTCCTAGATTATTTTGTCTCATGCGTCGAACAATGTGAACTCAGACCAATATACACTAAATAAATACATCAATCAAAAGAAACAAAAACGAGAAGGCAAAGCTAACTTCGACTGTGCCGAAGTTTTAATACACTTGAAAAACTTTACTCCAACTGATTTAACCTGTGAAATATATATCGGATATAGATATAAGATATTACAAAATTTTAAATCATTGATAATAAAAATTTGATACCATAAAAAAACTTTTCTTAGTAAAACACATTTTCCGACCGATCGTTCCTATGGCAGCTATATGCTATAGTCATCCGATTTTGATAATTTTTTTCGAAATTATGTGGAAAGCATATAAAACTAATATATACCAAGATTGGGGAACGCTACGATAAAAAACTAAAAAGTTTTTCTCACTAGAAGTAGTTTTTTGACCGTCCGTTTATATGGCAGCTATATGCTATAGTGATCCGATTTTTTTTTCTTTTTTCCAGAATTATGTGAAAGCATATAAAACTAACATATACCAAGATTAGTGACGCTACGATGGAAAACAAAAAAGTTTTTCAAACTAGAACTTGTTCTTAGACCGATCGTTCCTATGGCAGCTATATGATATAGTTATCCGATCCGGCCGGTTCCGACATATTAGTTGCGTGCAGCTTTAAAACTGAGAGACTAGTTCGCGTAGAAACAGACAGACGGACAGACGGACAGACTGGACAGACAGACAGACGGACAGACGGACAGACAGACGGACGGACGGACAAGCGGAAATGAACTCAGCTCGTTGTCCTGATCAAGAATATATATAGTTAATGGGGTCGGAAATGAATATTTCTATGCGTTACAAACTTCTGGGCAAAATTAATATACACTTTTCAAGTGTATAAAAATTAAGAATCGTTACCTAGTTTTCGAGATATTCTACCTCAAAGCGTACAAAATTACTTAAAAATTGTGTGTTTTTTTGAAAATTTAAGGGTTATATCTTCATTCCAAGTTTCGTAGGTGCAATTTTAGATTTTTGCAACCTCATTTGTTCTACGTGCCTTTTATGCCTTACATATAACTGTTTTATGTAATTTTATTTTATAAAATAATTTATAATACCCTCTACAAGGGTATTAAAAGTTAACAATAAAAAAAGATTGTGATTGTTTTATGGCAGCTCCACTATTACACAGTGCGACACTCAAAAAAACCCATGAACGGGACCAATAAAATGTGAAACTAGAGCCCTCAGGGAGCAACGCCTCATACCCAGTTTTTCCACTCCACGTCAGGATCGCTTTTAATGGGCATCTTTATACTAGCAACACACAATAACAACATTTGATGGTTGTTAAAACAAAGTGAGAGCTAAAATTCTGAAAAATTCACGAAAGATCAAGAGGGTCACTACAAATGTCATAGAAAATTCCCACCTAAAATGGACAAGTGGTTAGTACCCCTCCCGAAGAGGTCAAACTTTGAAACTTGATTATTTGAAAAACCACTCGATAGAATTGTCTAAGATTTATTATTAATTAAGATACTGACCAATAAAAAGTGTCCCCAAGAGATGGTAACATTCGATGAAAAACCGCGATATTGGGTACCACATTTGACCGTACCCATAAACAAGTCCACATAGGCAAAAAACTAGAGATAAAAATAGACCGAACTGCATTTTCAGTTTTTAAAATCTAAGTATTTGCGGATTTTATGCTTACTTTTATACAAGCAGCATGCAAGGAACAACATAAGCCATTAACAGTATTTCCCCTGACTTTAAAATTATTAGTTTATTTATACATGTCAAAAACATCCATACCAATATGAAAATGTATCAGTGGGATTGGAAAATAACACAGCGGATCGCTAATAAAGCTAACAGAGTCAGCAGAATATTGTTTATAGGTAGACTACTCTACATGCTTTCAGAGCGATTTCTTTCCACTTAGTCTATTTAGTAGCTACCAAAGCTATACCATATAAACTAATCCACAACCGAATCATTGGTAAGGGTATATACGATTGCGATTGCTAACGGCAAATGTATGAAATTTTTGTTTCAAATTGGAGTGAATAGTAGGCTGTACATTTTTAAAGGGGGGAATGTTAACGTACATAAATTTACTGACATTGAAAACTTACAAAAGAAAAGTGAGAAAATGAGCAACAACCAGAAGAAAATTTTGCCAGGAACCAGCACTCAAAAAAAAGCCGCTAAGAGGCGATCAGCTGACAACGTTCTGCAACGCAATCATGAAGATCCGCTTGCGGTAAAGACTGAGAGCCAATTGCATACATTGGCATAGGCGCAATCTATTATTCCCGATTTTATTCCTCGGGAGCAATTTTTTTTTTTTTTTATAGTAGTAGTATATTTATTAATTATTTAAAACATTTTGCATATTTTAGGCATGGCACGATTGCCGTCAGCCTTACACGGAAAAAAATTTACAATATATTATAAAATGATTAATCCTAGTGAGCTTCAGGAAGACCCACCCTTCGGAGTTACACCACCTGCCTTCCCGCTCGTCGCGAGATAGCAGATCTTTCACTCCTCAGAGGACCGTCCCACGCTCTTAAAACTAATAGTTATCTTATAACTGTTATTATTAATTGTCATCCTAGAAAGCTTCCGCCAAGATTCTTGATCTATATTTTACCGCATTCAGTATGTATTTTCCCAACCGACTCAAAGATTGCCCGTTTAGTACCGCCTGTAGCTCTTCCGTCGTGAGTATTGCCGTTCCAAGCAGATGAGCTCTAAGCTCCTTAAGAATTGGGCAGATAGCTATGAAGTGAATTTATGTACGTTAACATTCCCCCCCTTTTAAATATGTACAGCCTACTATTCACTCCAATTTGAAACAAAAATTTCATACATTTGCCGTTAGCAATCGCAATCGTATATACCCTTACCAATGATTCGGTTGTGGATTAGTTTATATGGTATAGCTTTGGTAGCTACTAAATAGACTAAGTGGAAAGAAATCGCTCTGAAAGCATGTAGAGTAGTCTACCTATAAACAATATTCTGCTGACTCTGTTAGCTTTATTAGCGATCCGCTGTGTTATTTTCCAATCCCACTGATACATTTTCATATTGGTATGGATGTTTTTGACATGTATAAATAAACTAATAATTTTAAAGTCAGGGGAAATACTGTTAATGGCTTATGTTGTTCCTTGCATGCTGCTTGTATAAAAGTAAGCATAAAATCCGCAAATACTTAGATTTTAAAAAACTGAAAATGCAGTTCGGTCTATTTTTATCTCTAGTTTTTTGCCTATGTGGACTTGTTTATGGGTACGGTCAAATGTGGTACCCAATATCGCGGTTTTTCATCGAATGTTACCATCTCTTGGGGACACTTTTTATTGGTCAGTATCTTAATTAATAATAAATCTTAGACAATTCTATCGAGTGGTTTTTCAAATAATCAAGTTTCAAAGTTTGACCTCTTCGGGAGGGGTACTAACCACTTGTCCATTTAGGTGGGAATATTCTATGACATTTGTAATGACCCTCTTGATCTTTCGTGAATTTTTCAGAATTTTAGCTCTCACTTTGCTTTAACAAGCATCAAATGTTGTTATTGTGTGTTGCTAGTATAAAGATGCCCATTAAACGCGAACCTGACGTGGAGTGGAAAAACTGGGTATGAGGCGTTGCTCCCTGAGGGCTCTAGTTTCACATTTTATTGGTCCCGTTCATGGGTTTTACCAAAAATTGGATTTTTATCGCACTTTATTATTATCGTCCAAATTTTAAAAAAACAGAAAAATAAAACATTTTATAAATCTAGTTGGGGTGAAGGTAACATTGACATTCCTATAACCGATCCGGCCGGTTCTGTCTAATGTTCAAGTACAAATAAATGTATATACTTTATACGGTTGGAGATGCTTCAGACCAATTTAAATATATTTTAGATTGGCTTCAAAATATTTTAATAAAAGAACAAGAATTGTATCTATGAAGTGCTAAGGTCCATATACTTTCCATTTTGCCATTTTTAAGTCCAATGTAATGTACATAAATGCAATACATTCCTATTAAAAGTCATTTTAATGCCAGCACTGCTTAAAGTGCAAAATTAATAATGCGGTGTAATAACATATAAATACATATAAGTACTTACATGTATGTTTAAAGATTAATCAAATGGCATACGTGACTATTCGATGTTGATTACATTTCACCAATGAATTGAAGATACTGGACAAAACCCAACCGCTTGCACTTGCTATGAAACACCAACTGACTCTGCATGGAAAGACAAATTCGCAGGGTACCCTCCCGGCAGACATTTGGTGAACTTTTCTTACCATTAGTCATATGAATGTACAAGTTACACATTGAATATATATATTTTTTATTTTGTTGTATTTTAAAGTGTTCTTTCCACGAATCAAAACACTTACACTCAATCCGGTAAATAAAAAGATAACAAATGCCAGTCGCAAAAGCATTGCAGACCCTGAAACTTTTGTCATTCCGATTAATAATACATTGAGTAATGCTCAAGAAAAATAGCTAGGAGATCCATTCAGTTAGTCAAGCCGCGTGACGATAAAAAAATTCACGTTCATGATTTCATGTCACGGTCATCCCCTTAGTCTTCATTTGTCCGGCTTTACATTTTATTTCTTTAAAATAAATAAGAATATATAA
>JAEIFT010000099.1:600000-793615 GCA_018904225.1 Lordiphosa mommai | reverse complement strand
TAATGGCTATCGATATCATTCAAATTCAAATGGATGCGCGCTCGCGCTCCATCCACAGCAATTAATTCGATTACATATCTATGGCGGTTATATTCAAATTCAAATTATTTACAGTTTACAATTCGAAATGCAACTTCGTGTTCGCTAAGCCAGCACAAAAAAAACACGAAAATTGTATTGACAATTTGCAGCCACAGCTAGATTGACTCGTCTCGTTTTTCTGTTCAAGAATATATATAAATACGTATGTTTTTATGCTTTGCAAACTAAAATACACTTTGCAAGAGTAAACAAAATAATTTGAATAACGGTTAGAGATGAGTTGCAGTTGCTTGTGACAAATAACGATTAATTGGCAGTGCTGTCAGCAATTTTGTTTAAACAGCTAAATTGCCAACACTGTTACTTCAAAGTAACGATTAATTGTCAGTGCTGCCAGCAACTCTTTGGTTTACAGCTAAATTGCCAACACTGTTACTTCAAAGTAACGATTTATTGTCAGTGCTGCCAGTAATTTTGTTTAAACAGCTAAATAGCCAACACTGTTACTTCAAAGTAACGATTTATTGTCAGTGCTGCCAGTAATTTTGTTTAAACAGCTAAACAGCCAGCACTGTTAATTTGACAGCTGATGTGCCTGCACTTTTGCCAACCCTGCTGCAAGAAAACTCCATTAGAGCTCAAAAAAATATGAAAAAAGTTTTGGTGACCGGCGGAACCGGGCTGGTGGGTCAAGCTCTAGCCAATATTATTAAACAGCAGCAGCCCCCGGACGAGGAATGGTATTTTGCCGGCTCCAAAGATGCGGACTTAAAGTGAGTAGAAAAAAAACGCATATAAAAGCTGAGGCAGAGTGATTAAATAAACATTTAGAGATTTGGCAGCCACGCAGGCACTTTTCCACAAGGTGAAGCCCACACATGTCATACACCTGGCGGCCATGGTGGGCGGATTGTTCCATAATATGAACAACAATTTGGATTTCCTGGTGAGTGTATTAAAATCCGTATCCAATCCTGAGTCAATTAATTTCCCCTCTCTTTTGACACAGCGGCACAATCTCCTAATTAATGATCATGTCTTGCAAACAGCCCATGAGCATAACTGCTCGAAAGTGGTCTCCTGTCTGTCAACTTGCATATTTCCGGATAAGACCACTTACCCCATAGATGAGACCATGGTACACAATGGTCCGCCGCATCCCTCAAATTATGGTTATTCCTATGCCAAGCGTTTGATAGACATACAAAATCATGCGTATTTTGATAAATATGGAAAGGTGTTTACTTCCGTGATTCCTTGCAATATTTTTGGACCCCATGATAATTACAAACCGGAGGTGAGCCATGTCATACCGGGCATGATACAACGCATGAACAAGTTGATAAACGAGGATGAACCGCACCAGCTGGAGAGTGAGAAAATATTTACGGTCTATGGCAGTGGCAAGCCTTTGCGTCAGTTTATATACTCCCGGGATTTGGCCGAACTGATGATATGGGTTTTGAGGCAGTATGACAGTGTGGAGCCTTTAATTTTGAGTGTAGATGAAGAGCAGGAGGTAACCATCTATGAGGTGGCCCAAGCCATAGCCAAGGCTTTTGATTTTAAGGTGATTTGGAAGTAAAGAATTTTACTCCTACGATCCTAATGATTAACTCTTTCCAGGGTCAATTGGTTTGCGACATTTCTAAGGCAGATGGTCAGCACAAAAAGACGGCCTCCAATGCCAAGCTGCGCCGCCTAATGCCGGATTATGTTTTTACGGACTTTCAAACGGCCATTCAGGCCTCGGTGGATTGGTTTAAAACCAACTACGAGCAGGCCCGCAAGTGATAAACAATTTTTTGTAAATAAATTTCCAACATTTTATAAGTTTAAACATTTGTATTGCATTTGCTGCCTAATCCGTCCAGGAGTCACCATATTTATTTCTGGACTGCTCTCGTGCTGATTCCTTTGTTTGTTGTGGCTGTTGCACTGGCACCTCATAGGGTCGTGTATAGGGACTCTGTTGACGTTTGGCATGCTCCTCCCTATTCCTACGTCTTAAATCTTCATAGGATTGACCTGGTTTGGTGGGATCCAAAGGCAAATCCGTGTCCAGCAAGGCGCTAGTAGCTGGTTATTAAAAAAAACCAATTAAATTAAATTTAATTTATATAATTTACTCCCACTTACAATCCAAATTGGGTCTGTATATATCATCCAGTCCGGACAAAGTGGGATTAGACTCTGTATCCAAATTCAGGGAGGTACTACGTGCCGGCTGAAACGCCTCATCAGTGTACACATCCGCCGAGCTGGGCGTAAAGGGTGACAGGGTAAAGGCTCGGCCCAAATTCTCATCGGGTGTCATGGTGCTAATGACTCCACCACCCTGACGACGCTGTCGCAGCACTTCACCCAGTCGAGAGTTGGGCAAACGCATTATCTTCTCGGCACACTTTTGCTGATAACTGAATTTACCCACAAAGTAGCCCAAAATGACGCCCATTATGACCTTGGGTACGGCACCATATTTGCCATTACCCTGCAGGTAGCCATTTTTGACACCAAAGTAGGCCAACAGGCCCAGGCCAGTGCCAAAGGGTAGCGAACGCTGGAAAAAGGATTCTGCATTGCATTCACGTAACGCCTTGACTTCCTACAAAGAACAGGGGAATTGGTTAGAGTGATTGGAATTGTGAAAACTCGTAAGACTTTACCTCAGCGGAGAATTGATAGTCGGCCAGTGGATGCTGATTGCCTTGCGTTGGTGGTTGTGTAGACAAATTTAAGTTATTATTGAGTGGTGAGTCCATTATAATGTTTTAATTTAGTAGAAAATTGATGAAATATCTCAATTTTGGAACGGTTTGGACTATTTGCCCAGCCCTGTGCGGTAAGTGTGCGTAATTAGCTAATTTCAAGCCAAAACCTGGCTACCAAAAATTGTTGGCAAGCAGAATGCAGCGTGCGTTGAACGCAAAAGTCAAAACAAGCAACAACAGAAAAAATTTAATCCATTATTGAGTGAGTAAGTTCATAATAATGATTTAATTTATGAAATTTTTCAATTTTGAACCGGCTTGGCCAATTTGCCCAGCCCTGTGCGGTATGTGTGCGTACTTAGCTAGTTTTAAGCCAAAAGCTGGCTACAAAAATTTTTACAAGCAAATGGCAGCGTGTGTTGGACGCAAAAGTCAAACCAAGCAACTTGATTTCCCCTAAGAATTGTACAGTCAAATTTAAGCCATTATTGAGTGGTAATTCTATAATAATAATTTAATATATGAAATTTCTCAATTTTGCAGCGGCTTGGCCAATTTACCCAGCCCTGTAAGTACTTAGCTAAATTCAAGCCAAAAACTGGCTACAAAAAATTGTTGGCGAGCAGAATGCAGCATGCGTTGGACGCAAAAGTCAAAACAAGCAACTTAAACTCAATTTCCCCTAAGAATTGTACAGACAAACTTAAGCCATTATTGAGTGGTAAGTCTATAATAATAATTTAATATATGAAATTTCTCAATTGTGCAGCGGCTTGGCCAATTTGCTCAGCTCTGTAAGTACTTAGCTAAATTCAAGCCAAAAACTGGCTACAAAAAAATTGTTGGTGAGCAGAATGCAGCATGCGTTGGCTGCAAAAGTCAAAACAAGCAACTCA
This sequence comes from Lordiphosa mommai, assembly GCA_018904225.1. Classification (NCBI taxonomy): domain Eukaryota; kingdom Metazoa; phylum Arthropoda; class Insecta; order Diptera; family Drosophilidae; genus Lordiphosa; species Lordiphosa mommai. The sequence continues at coordinate 789,966 of JAEIFT010000099.1, read as the reverse complement.
AACTCAATTTCCCCCAAGAATTGTATAGGCTTTTTTTTGTAAAAAAAAAAATAAACAAATAGCCTGGAAAACATCATCCACATTACACACAAAAACAACAAAAAAAAACAATTCAAAATTATTTGTACCCACACACATGCAGCGGTGGTTCGCGCGCAGCAGGGACGTCGACTTAATACCAGGGATGCAAAGGCGCGACGACATTAAAGATTATGACATTTTCGCTGTCAGAAACAGAAACAGAGTTACAACAGTTTCGTCTGCTGGCCCCCCTCCCAAGACCGACCCAAAGTCTGTTGTTGTAATTAATTAAAAAGTTTTGTATATTTTGGACATGTTCTCCGCAAACACACACTCTGTGGTGAGTCTGTCAGCGGGGCATTACCCAAAAGGGACAATCACATTCACATTTCTCCTTATACCATTCCTGCAGCCCTATCTGTATCTGGGCAATTTTAGCCGAAAGCCACATATATATACGGTGAAGCGAACTAAGCTCCAGGGTCATACGGGACCAGGACGTTTCTTTGGCGACAAATCCTCTAGCGGCTCGGGAGTTGCCGGTAAGCCTCGTCATGACTTTGTGCTGGACTTTAAGAATCTGCTCAGTCGCTCGGGCGCCAGTCTACAGAGCATGGTAGAGAAGGCCGCCCGGCTGAATGGCATTCTGGATAAGGAGCTGGTGAATGAGGCCTTTGCCAAGGTAACCAGCATGTTGCCCGCCATGCGGCAAGTTCATGTCACACTCGAGGAGCCCGCCACCGCCGCCGCCGTCAGGGGTCAGCTACAAAATTATCAGTTTGAAGTCTCATTAAATGGTCTAGCAGGTGGCGGTCTGCCACAAACAGCATATGTGTAAGTACTTTCCTCTGGGTGTCAAAATCCATTTAATTATTTATTATTTTATTACTTGCAGCAAATTGTTTCCCACTGTAACGCAGGGTTTGCTCAGTCCTCTCATGTCCAATCAACAATTGTGAGTATACAAAATGGCATCCATAGGGCACTTACTCTTACCCCCTCGGCCTATTTTGATGTGAAACATCTTTCAAATAACGCGTAACGCATAACGCGTAACGGTTATTGCACATTGCTCACTGGTACCAGGCAATTGCCTAGCCACCCGTGGCTACTACTTGCCCATGGCTACTTGACCATGGCCACTTGACCAATGTGGAATAGCAGTGTTGGAGCGCAAGCAATCACCTGGCCAACCGTGCCATATCAATGAAATTTGGTAGAAGCAGTAGTTTAGCACAGGAAAGGAATCTGGGATCAGCGATCTGGGATCTCGTATCAGGGATTTGGGCTCGTGGATCTGGGATTAGGGATCTGGGATGAAGTATCTGGGATCAGGGATTTGGGATGGGGGATCAGGGGTCTAGGATCTTGAATAGGGGATCTGGGATTAGGGTCCAGAGATGAGGGATTTGGGATCTGGGACCAGGGATGGGGGATCAGTGATCTGGTATCTCGGATCAGAGATCTGGGATGGGGGATCTGGGACCTGCGATCAGGGATGGGTGATCCCTGATCCGGATCTGGGATGAGTGATCTGGGATCTTGGATGGGGGATCAGGGGTCTGGGATTTCGGATCAGGGATCTTGGATGGGAGGTCTGGGATCTCGGATCAGGAATCTGCGGTCAGGGATTTAGGATGGGGGATCAGGAATCTAGGTTCAGTGATGAAGGATCTGGAATCAGGGATTAGGGATTTGGGATGGGGCATTAGGGATCTGGGAACAGGGATCTGGGACCAGGGATCTGGGATCAGGGATGGGGGATCTCCGATCAGTGATCTGTGATCTCGGATCTGGGATAGGGGACCAGGGATCAGAAATGGGGGATCTCAGATCAGGGATCCGGGATAAGTGATCTGGGATCTCGGATCAGGGATCGGCGATCAGGGATTTAGGATGGGGGATCAGGAGTCTGGGATAAGGGATCTGGGATTAGGGGTTTGGGATCTCGGATATGGGATCAGGGATTTTTGATGGGGGATCAGGGGTCTAGGATCTGGGATTAGGGATCAGAGATGAGGGATTTGGGATGGACCAGGGATCAATGATGGGGGATCTCGGATCGGGGGTCTGGGATCAGTGATCTGGGATGGGGGATCTGGGATAAGTGATCTGGGATCTCGGATCAGGGATCTGAGATAAGTGATCTGGGATCTCGGATCAGTGATCTGGGATGGGGGATCAGGGGTCTGGGATCTCGGATCAGGGATTTAGGATGGGGGATCAGGAATCTGGGATGAGGGATCCTACGAAAATATAATAAATCAAAGGATTTTGAAAAAGATTTTGACTTTTCGATGGAAATGCCCTTATATAAACTATTTCAATTAACATGTTTCACTCACACCTTGTTTTTTTTGCAGTAAACAATTGCGCGGCTTCAAAACGGATCGTTCGGTGGAGGCCGAACAGAAGCGTAATCCTACAATGACAACACGGCTTAAGTCAGCGCTGGGTAATACACCACAAAGGCCGGATGGCGAGACACATCTGCAGGCGGAAAAGTTGAAGAAATTATTGTCCAAATCCGACGAACAGGGAAACACACAAAATGCGGTAGGGGTTGGAAGATAAGATATTGAAGAAGCTTTCTAATCTTTGTGTAATTTTTTGCAGGAGAATCTAAAAATTGCCTTTGCCGAGGGCTATTTGGCTGCATCAAATGCTGAGGATTCACCGAAAACGGGCAAAACAATGAAATACCTGAAGGTACAATGAAATTTAGATAGATCTAAGTCCCTCCCCCTTCCTGGTGTGCTGTTTATCCCTAAGTGTTTTGAATAATGCCCAGTAATTATCACACAGATTTTCCAGACTCTCATTGTTATCGTCGTTTTTATTGGCATCTTCCTGAGCTTCTTCACCTCTTCAAATGGTTCGGTCTTTCGGTGAGTTTTAGAGTTTGGCCTTAGCCCCAAGATAACATTTTCTTTAGCAGCATTCAATTGGGCAATCAAGTGGAGGTGGATCCCGAGGAAATACATGTAACCTTTGATGATGTCAAGGGCTGTGATGAGGCCAAACAGGAGTTGAAAGAGGTGGTCGAATTCTTAAAGAATCCGGATAAGTTTTCTAATTTGGGTGGCAAGCTGCCCAAGGGTGTACTCTTGGTGGGTCCTCCGGGTACAGGAAAAACCTTGTTGGCTCGTGCTGTGGCTGGCGAGGCCAATGTGCCCTTCTTCCATGCTGCTGGTCCGGAATTTGATGAAGTTTTGGTGGGTCAGGGTGCCAGACGTGTAAGGGATTTGTTCAGTAAGTTGGTTGAAGCACTCCAAAAGCAAATCTAATCCTTATATTTTTTTAGAGGCCGCCAAAGCTCGTGCTCCTTGCGTGATTTTCATTGATGAAATCGATTCGGTGGGCGCCAAGCGTACCAATTCCGTGCTTCATCCCTATGCTAATCAAACCATCAATCAGCTGCTGTCCGAAATGGATGGCTTTCATCAGAATGCCGGAGTCATAGTACTGGGTGCCACCAATCGTCGAGATGATTTGGATCAGGCTCTGCTTCGACCTGGTCGCTTTGATGTGGAGGTGATGGTCTCCACACCAGATTTTACGGGACGCAAGGAAATTCTTTCGCTGTACTTGACCAAAATTTTGCATGATGTCATCGATCTAGATATGCTGGCACGTGGCACTTCCGGTTTTACGGGCGCAGATTTGGAGAACATGATTAACCAGGCGGCTTTGAGGTAAGCACTATAATCCTTAAAACCGACTGCCTATTAAAGTCTTCCTTTTTTTATAGGGCTGCCATTGATGGAGCCGAGACTGTAAGCATGAAACACCTGGAGACTGCCCGTGACAAGGTTCTTATGGGTCCGGAGCGTAAGGCTCGCCTGCCCGATGAGGAGGCCAATACCATTACCGCTTATCATGAGGGTGGCCATGCTATTGTGGCCTATTACACCAAGGAATCGCATCCGCTGCATAAGGTCACCATCATGCCGCGTGGCCCCTCCCTGGGACACACCGCCTACATACCCGAAAAGGAACGCTATCATGTCACAAAAGCCCAGCTGCTGGCCATGATGGACACCATGATGGGTGGCCGTGCTGCCGAGGAGATTATCTTTGGTGCCGATAAGATTACTTCGGGTGCCAGCAGTGATCTCAAACAGGCCACTTCCATAGCCACACACATGGTCAAGGATTGGGGTATGTCGGAAAAGGTCGGTCTGCGCACCATTGAGTCCTCCAAAGGCCTGAGCAACGGTGAGGTCTTGGGACCCAACACTGTGGAGGCTGTCGATAATGAGATCAAGCGAATTCTCAGCGATAGCTATGAACGGGCGAAGGCCATACTGAAGAAACATACCAAGGAGCACAAAGCTTTGGCGGAGGCGCTCTTAAAATACGAAACTCTGGATGCGGACGATATAAAGGCTATATTAAATGACAACCAGTAGTTGTTGTATCACTTCCCTCTCTTCCTGCTTAAGCTGGACAGGCAAAGAGCTGAACTGCAAAATATACATAAATCTATATTTTTAGTTACATTTAACAAAAAAAAAAACAAACAAACACACAAATCAGAAACATAACACGAGCGGGCAGACGCAGACGGACAGTTGAGAAAAAATAAAATGTTATAAAATTTTTTTAGTTAAATCATGGGTGGAAAATTTCAAATAAAATTAATCGGAGATGAATCTCTATACGTATTGATTGAGATGAGCACATTCCATGGCCTTGACACGATTTAAAAAATAAATTTTAAATATATTTATTTTGAAAATGAAGACAGTTTTCCATATTCAAAGCACTTTTTCCAGTCAGAAGCTCTTAAGGCATAGAGAGCTTCTTCAGGAGTACAAAATCGTTGTCATATTTATACGACACTCACCAAATTTGACTTAAAACTCTATGGTCCTAATAGTGTATATTTCTTTGAGAGATTTAATAAAATAAAAGTCGAAAGAAAAATTTTTTTTAATCACGTTTAAACTGTTTCGGAACTACCTTAAACAATGTTTGTATATTATCAACCTGTAGATCAAATTTGAGGTTCATAGCTTAAATAATTTCTGATATGGTTCTGGACTTCTTTTGAACAGAATCAATCTGGTTCGGAACCCATCATAATACAGTAAAAGGTCTTAACTCCATTTTAGTAACCTAAACACCCTACTTCAAGTTCATAGCTTAGATAATTTATGACATGGCTCCAAAACAAGATTTTAAAACTCGTTCAGAACCTGCTTTTGATCCGGGAAAATAAATTACCCACCCAAACACCATATTTTTAATTAATAGCTTTACCTTTGAAAACATTTTTTTTCGATTTTTTGTTTTGCATTATTATTATAGCTTGGACATTCCTCTTTCATCCAATTCAAAACATTTTTAAAAATTCGACATAGTTTAGCAGATATAGCCATTTTAGTGGAGCATTGTTCTTGCTAAAGTAAGTATATTTTACGTTGCTCAAAACTTAAAAAGCGTTTTTTTCGAAACCACGTTTTTTGACCTGGTAGTCATGATTGCGCTAGAACTGGCGATTTTGATCAGCCATGTTGCAATCGACGCATATTTAATGTAATTCTGGCCCGTACCTCAATCAAGAGGAAAAAATTTTTTTTTACTATTTTTTTTACACTAAACTTACAAAAAAAAAAACTTGAAAAATCTAAATTTTTTTTTTAAATGTCCGCCAATTTTTAAAAAAAAATATTGAAAAATATGATTGAGGTACAAGCCAGAATTACAACAATTCTGATCATAACTCATTTGCTGTTTTCAATTCCGATAACCTGGAGTTACGGAATCATGGCTACCACCTCTACACCTTTTTTTTTAGACCTTAATTGGCAGGCCTATAACTTTTTGAACAGCCCTCGAAATCCAACACTTTTTTTTTTTCTTTTTTATTTAATTAATAAATAACACAAACCAAAAATTGAAAAAGCTCTTTTGGCTTTCCCTTCAGAATTTTTTTTTTAAATATGGCTCAGAGTCACTTTAGAACCGGTTCCATCTGGTTCGGAACCGGTCTTAAAACAGTTAAATATTTAACTCCATATAACCAACCTACACATCATATTTAAAGTGCATAGCTTAAATATTTGTTGAGTTACCGCTCTGAACCGCTTTTTAAAACTGGTTCAAAAACGGTTTGTATCGAGGAAAATAAATAACTTTATATTATCAACCCAAAAACCTAATTTGAGGTTTATAGCTTGAATAATTTGTGAAATATGGCCCTGAGTCACTTTTGAACCGGTTCCATCTAGATCAACTTCATTTTACCAACCTACACATAAAATTTTATCGCCATAGCTTAACATATTTTCTGAGATATAGATCTAAACCACATTTTAAATCAGTTTTAAACCAATTCCAGTGCCACCTACTGTGTTCAATAGTTAATCTAAACCATCTAGATACCCACCCAAACCGGACCAGCCGTTTAAGAGAATTTTAGTGACAAACGCTCGTAAAGAAGCACTAAGGACTGTACTGAAAAAAACTTCACCTTTTCAATCGCACATTTTTCGCAGTGTGATTATCGCATCATCTCATATGAAGTAGCGTTGGTAAGCTTGAACGATTCTCATTATTTTACTAATTCTACCTTCATTATATTGATGAAACCGAAAAAATTCTGCACAAATACTGTACCGATAATGAAGTTTTATATAAAAAGTTACCTAATTGCTATAATCTTAATAGAGCTCAAAATATTTTAATCTAGCTCGGCGAAACCTGTTCTTCAAAATGTTTTCGAAAAAACCGGTAGAAAAAAGTTCCTAAGAATCAGAATCTTGAAAAAAAAGGTATAGGCCTTTTTTTGTTCTTTCGATATTTGACCAAACCGATCTTTGACCAAAAAAAAAAGGAACGAATGCCTCTATGATTCAAAGAGGTAATCAACGACATTACTTTACAAAAAATTTAAAAACTCAACAAGAGGTAGAAATGGCAAAAAATTGAGTTGCAAATCTTTAAGACCGTTTGTTCAATAAAAAAGATGTGTGCATTGTGATGGAAGTCGAAACAGATTAACAGATTAAAACAGATTATCCGCCCCTTAATTTTATACAAAGCAGAAAGGTGCTTCTGTTGTCCAATGAATTCCACCATTTTAAGTTCAAAAAGTTTATCGGAAGTCTTCGATGTGTCCACTTTTTATTCACACATGACTTTGTAAGCGCCAATATCAATATACTTATATATTGTGAATACCACAAAATATGCTCGTTGATCTTTGCTTAATGCAAAAAAACCGAAATTTGTTTGTTCAAAAGGAGAATACACCAGATGCTCCAGAACTTCAATCAATAGATCGATATCGGAATTTAAAAAATGATAGTGGAGTTGCTGAAAGTCTGAAAGAGCTTTAAAAAATACTGCGTAATGACAAATCGAAACGCTAAAACAAAAGTGTGCACAATTTAATAAAAGAGGTAAATTAAAACATGCTATCTATATTATGGGAATGAATTTTTCTCAATAAGTTTTGGCAATATTTAAATATATTTATCTTAAATACAAACAAACAAAAATTGATCAAATTGGTGTAGAAATCTTAAAGTATGCGTGCAGTTTCTTTTCGGTATAGTCCTTAACTACCTATTTAGCTTTGCATTCTTTCCTTGGAAGTTTCAGATTAAATTATGTGAGTATCCTGCTGAGTATGAGGCACATTATTCTGAATATTCTTCAGTTGGCAGTATTGCTCCACCTCAATCTTACTTAAGTAAGGAATTTATTTTTTACTGCACTATTTAGCATATGTAAAAATATTGTTCGTGTTCTTTTCGGTTGAGAAACCAATTGTAATATGATATTCGAAATTTTGCTTCCAAGTGGTTTAAAATCTCCATTCACCATTGAACCGAACCAGTCTTAATTCCCGAGCGGTTTGCATCCCTGATTATTATTTTATAGGATATTATTTAAAAACATTATTTTTTCATTATATTATCTTTGCATGTTCTCGTGGACCTTTTTCAAATATAAGGTTTCAGGCTGAAGAAAAAGGCCTGTCTGATGAGGCACTTCTTGCAGGTGTGGCCAAAATTTTGCAGCTTGTTTTATAAAAAAGGGGAAATTGGTCTTTATTGGTTACCACCATTTAAGCGCATTAAAATCTGCACTTAATCTGATCACACTGTTCGTATATACCTTTTTTCACGAGTAATTATGTCGTGTTCAGATTCGTGTGAAAATATCGAAGGAGGTCGGCAAAAGCACCAGTTTCAGTTGTGCGAATGTTCCTCGAATTATTTTCGGTTTTCGATAGTGCCTACTAAGGAGAAACCTAACAGAGAATCCGAAGGTTATACCCGAGTTTAAACAACGAAGTAACACAAGGGGAAGCGAATTATATCCGTTAAAAGTATTCATTACGAATAATTGTTTTTTTTTCCCCGATTCCGCCCATGTTGGAAATTTATAATATTTTCATGTGGATTTTAAAGTTTCAATAGGTCTTAAGCTTACCGACAATTATTATAAATTATTTAAAAGAATGTCAGTTAGTTGAATTAGCAGAGCCAAATAAATCCAACCGCTTACAAATGAAAATGTCCGTTGAATTCAAATTTATTTCATTTGTAATGAATCTGCCTTTTTTATTCCATAATATGTATAATCAATCACTTTACGCATGCTCTAGTTGGGGGGAGTGTGTTCTGTATGTTTGTTTGTGTGTGTGTGTGTGTGTCTTAGCTAATTATTTATACAATATTTATAAATTTATAAAAAAAATGAAACTTTGTTACAGTAATCGAAAGATTATGTAGGGTAAGTTTAATACAAGTAAAGGGGAGGGCGAACCAAAGGTGAACTCATAAACGTGGCTGGTTTTTTTTAGCCGGGCCACGTGGTACCAGTCGCTAGTCAATGGGCGAACGAGCCGACGGATCATCACGATCGATGGGCGGTGGTGAGGTGAGCACCTCAACGCTTTGCGCTGGACCCGCTGTTAGATAGCCAGCCGTGGGATTAATGCCTGGAAAATAAAAGCAGTTGTAGTTCAGGTGAGGTTAAATAATATTTCCGAATTACCCGTCAGATAGCCACGTATATTGGTATCAGCTATGAATAGGTCATGTCGCTGATCCTTAAACTCAGCCCAGACGGGATGTTTGAGCAAGATTTGCGTGACCCTATCACCATAATTGAGATTGTGCGTCATGCCCTTGAGAGCGGCAACAATTTGTGCTTTAACCGCCGACGGATTATCCACAAATTCCAGGCGACTGTCCAAAAGACCCAGCAGGAAGGGTATGAGACCCACCTCCAAAGATTGACTAATCAGGGAGTCCTGTTAAAAGAAGACAGTAAATATATATATATGGAAAAAGGGGGCTCAGAGGTAAACTCACATGCTGATGCTTGAATAAACGGCTTAAAGTTTCGCAGGACTTTTCAATGCACTCCCTATGGTTTTCCATGCATTTCTTTAGAGGGGCCACACATTCCGTTTGCGAAATGGCACTTACACAGAACTACAAGAAAAAGAGGACAAAATTGGACTTTCGAATGTCCTTCATCTAAGACTTAAAACCCACCTCCGACAGCGACAATTGATGTAATACTGAGAGCGTGTTCTTTGGCTGCACCGAGAGTAGATTAAACAATTTTGGTATGTGTCCCAGCACGGGTATATCATCGGCCAGATTAGGCTGCGAACGTAACAGCTCCACCAAAGCTGAGGTGGACAAATCAAGTACATCCTGCTCGGTGGAACTCTTGCTGATTTGCTCCACCACAAAATCCAACAAATCGGATAAAAATTGTTTGGGTTTGCGCAGGGTCCAGGCGGGATTGGCCACAAATAGACGCAAATAGACACCAGCTACCACAATTTCATGCGACACAATGTCCTTGAGCATTTCAGGGTCTTTCCAAAGGTGGCGCGGATTCGACTTCTGCAGCTGATAGAATCTACAGAGCAAGGCAAAAATTTAAGAAAGTTCTCAAGTGGTAGACGAAGGTCTTACCTGTCACAGTATTCCGCCACGGCCTCGCACACATTGTTGCGCGTATTATCATTCCAAATCAGCTCCGGATGTTCATGTATAGACTCAAAAAGCTGCACCGAAGTGGCCGGTGATTCCACCATGGCATCTATAAACAGCAGGGGCAAAAACTTGGAGATGCTTATGCGCACCTTGGGACCACTCAAACGATCTGCGGTCATTTTGGCAAGAGTTTCGGCACACATTTCACGTATTTGCGGATTTCTAGAGTTGCAGAACATGTCTAGTAGATAAATGGCTGCACCTTTGGCCTGAGCCTCCTTGATCATCTCCTGGACATTCATCAGACCCGATAGGGTTTCCAATACTTTAATCTGACTAGCTCTTAGGTCAGGATCCTTAAGGGCCACCAAATAATTGCCCAATATCTCACAGGCTGCCACTTCGGAGACGCATTCCTTGTTGCGCGAGACCAAAGCCACCACCTCCAGGGCCACAGCTTTTACGGCGGAATTCTAAAAGGGGTTGTAAATGATGGATTATTTAAATGGATTTAAGTTTTGTTTATTTGTGGAAAAAGGAAAAAAAACGACGTTACTAGACCTTACACAAATTGAAATAGTATAGAAGTCGGAAAAAAAGGAGATAAGAAATAGAACAAGTAAGAAAGTCGGTCAAGCCCGACTGTAATCTACTCTGTACCTGTTTGTATATAACTGATATCTTTAAAGTGTGGGGTCACACAAACTGCGCAAGTGCTGCCCATCACGATTACGGACAGTGTTGCCCAGCGTAATTATTTGCTTTGCTGATAACTCGAATATTGTTCATCTGATCTGGAAACGGTGTACTTAGGTTGCTATATATATTTCTGGCCTAATAATGAAAGCGCGAATATTTATGATCAAAAATGGTTTTATTGTTTTTCAAAGTATTCTCCAGCAAGATTTATACACTTTTGCATGCGCTCAAACCAATTGACGAAGCACTATTTCCACTCCGATTGAGTCACCTCCAAAACATGGTTTTTGAACTCTTCAACAGCATCTTTTGGCGACGAAAATCGTTGACCACGCATTTTTCCCTTGATGTGTGATGGGAATAAAAAGAAGTCATTGGGTGCCAAGTCAGGGCTGTACGACGGATGACCCTTCAATTCGACGTTTTGGGCGGTCAAAAAGGCGCTGGTGTGAGCTGATGTGTGAGAGCTCGCATATTGTCATGGTGCACAATGATCTGTCTTCTCTTGTTCGTTTTTCGAATTTCTCCGAAGACTTTAGGGAAACAAATTGTGGTGTACCACTCAGAATTGACCGTCCTACGTTGCTCAAGCGGAACACTCACCACATGACCAGTTTTAGCGAAGAAACAGGCGACCATTTGCTTCGAAGTGCTTCTTCCACGAACGACTTTCGTTGGATTTGGCTCGTCTTCGAAGACCCACACGGTCGATTGCTGTTTTGATTCGGGCTCATAAGCATAAATCCATGATTCGTCACCGGTGACAATCTTATAAACGTCTTTTGAAACACCGCGATTATATTTTTTCAAAATTTCTTTGCACCAATCCACACGAGAATTTTTTTGAGCGAACCAACGAGAACAAACCTTTTTTACGCCCAGGTGTTCATGTAATATCGAATGTATGCTGGTGGAAGAAATGCCCAAGGATGCCTCTATCTCACGGTATGTCACATGACGATCTTGCATTATCAGTTCACGCACGGCAACAATGTTTTCTGGCACAACGACTTTTTTTGGACGAACTTCACGACCTTCGTCTTAGAGCGAGCGTCGCCCGCGATTGAATTCCTTAAATCAATTTTTCACAGTGCTATAGGATGGTGCTTTATCGCCATACAACGATTTAAGTTCATCGTTGCACTCTTGTCGTGATAATCCACGTCGAAAGTGGTGCAAAATGATTGCACGAAAATTTTCACGAGTTAATTCCATTTTTCTGCCGAGGTAAGTTTTTGATTAATCGTTAATCGATATCAAACGTGGTCACACATGAAAGAGTTGTATGGAGCTTTTATAGATAAAAGTCCAAACTTTGTTTTGGTAAAAGGCCAATTAGTACTAAAATGTCTAGAAGTGACCTAGGCCAGAAACTTAAATAGCAACCCACGTATGGTGGATCGAAAAGTAATGACGATTAAAATATATGCCTAAAAGGTTCAAATAATCTGTCATAAAAATTGTGAAAGATATTCGATTTTTTTCAAATTGTGGGGGTGGCACCTGTACCATCGTTCATCTGATCGAAAAATGATGTATTGGGGCTCGATAAGTTATGATGAGTAGAATATATGTCCAAAAGGTTCAAACAACCTAACTTCAAAATTGTGCATAGTATAATATAGGGTAAAATTATTTCCACTTACATTGGGGAATATATTGTGGGCCAGAAAGCCAAAGATCATATCGAAATTGCCTATGCATTGAATCTCCACCTCGGCATTGGCCTTGATAACGGCTATAAGGGCACGCAGGACCATGGTAATGTGCTGCTCCAACTGAGCATCGCTGGCAAAGTCATATTTGCATTGCTGAAGCGCCAATTGCTGTTCGGCCTGGGCATCGGTCTCTAGCTTTTTGCGGCTCTTGGAACGATTGTAGGCATTTAGGACCTCATCAAAGGTGTTGCCCGCCGCACGTTGTTGTTGCTGCTGCAACTGGGGATGATTGGGTGCCAGCGTGGGCGTCAAAATACCATCGCTGCCCATTTTGGGGGCAGAGGGAGCCGGAGCGGCTGGCAAACTCTTTTTGGGTTGCAGAAACTGATAGGCATGCTTTAAGTACTCCAGCAAATCCATTATAAATTGTTTGGGCTGGGCAATGGCATGGGTGGGCATGTCGTTGTAGATGCGTATAAATATGCCACCAATTTGCAGTTCATCCCTGGAAAATATGAGAAACTTAGAAGGGATCTTTTATAAGTGTAATTCTAACTCACTTGTGTGCATCAAATTCAAAACCCGCCACCAGCTCATAAACCTGAGCTATATCCTCATGCGTCTCTTTGGCGGAAGCTAAACGCTGTTGCTCCAGGAAATCCTTAAGTTGAGCTCGCGTACCATTATCCCAAATAAGATAGGGATTTCGGGTGTTGGCCGTTAGCAGCTTAAGCACCTCGCTATCTTTTGCAGTGGCCAACTGATTGGAAATGTAACGTGTCAGCAGACGATCCAGCACTTGTTTAACCAAAGTATTAGTGGCCTCGCCTGTTACCAAATACTTCTGCTGTATGGAACTGCTCGATACCTGCTGCTGTTCGCTTTCTGTGGGCGTTGAGCTAGAAGTATCGCTGGAGCTAGAGGAATCCGCTGGTGCCGTTTCCTTATCTTTGCCCGTTGTTATGGCCAGCTGTGGCTGTTTGCTTTGTAAGGGATTTGTAGCATTCTGTGTGTAAGCCGAATTAGACATATTGGGCTTGGGTTTAATTGCTGGCGCTGGTTTGGTCACCGTCACTGGGGAATTCGATTCACTACCCGTTAGTGGTTTATGACGCAGTTCCATGCCATAACCCGCCAAGGCTATGCAACCAAGTACAGCCATTTTGGCCAAATTGTTGGCCAACTGTTGCTGATTCGATTTATCGCTTACTTCCACTCCACTTTCATCCAGTGTGTAGTCATACTCAAAGATGAACAACAGCAGCGACCATAGCACACCATTCCTGGACAGATTACACTGCAAATCATAGTTATTGGCCGCCAAACTGGTAACCAGGCTAACCGAAAGCGTGTGCTTAAAGTAAACCACACGACACACATCCGCCAGCAACTGAGGCAATTGTATAATCTTCTGTTTGCATTTCTCAAAATTGCAGGCCACCTCAAAGCAGCGGGTTACATTAGAAATGACCTGATAATGCAAGGACTCGGGCTTAGAGTCCACACCCAAAATGGACACACAACGACTGTAGGCTTCGAGTAGAGCCTCAATGCCCTCCTCGCGACGCAACTCTTCGGCATTTAAAGCCGAACAGTGCACGGTATGATAACATAGCTCCGAGGCGGCTGTCAATAGTTGTGCCTCCTTGGAGAAGAGCTCATCATCACGTGTCTCCAGGCGTATAGTTTTTATCAGCTGCGGATAACCGGCGTATTTGTAAGGTCGCAGAACTGGGTGGGAAAAGAAAGAGATATGCAGATTTAAGAGATTAGACTGATTAGAATTTAGAGTTACTTAAAGTATCGCCAACATATCTGGACCATGGAATATTCAAATTAATTTTAACATAAATATTGTGCTTCACCTTATTCAAATAGCAAAACGAAATCGTTTCTAGTTTCTTACTCAGATAAATTAATAGTTTATCAACTCTCAGGGCTCTCTTCTGCCATAAAATCAGAAGATCTCTTATTTTAGATATACTTTATGAGTTGTTCATATAGATAGTTCTTGGAATGGTAAGCAAACGAAGAGTGAATTAAATATTTGTTTTGAAAATAAATTAATTAAAACGATGTTAACAGGCCGACGGGGGAAAGCAGGGAAGAAAGATTGGGTGGGGTGGGTTTTTTTACCCCGAGCGGTGCCCTAAACAAAACTTCTTACATTTTTTTTCCTCGAACCTGAACCCGAAACGGACCACATTTATTACTAACAAAAATGTTCGGTTCACCATTTTAAGTTATTTTCCATCAAATAAAATTCTTAATAAAAGTTTAAATGACTCTACTTCAGGTTTCGAAACAGAGATGTGAAAAGGAATGAACAAATAAAAATTCGGCCTCTAATTTTTTGAATTTCTGTAAAAATTTTAGGTAACATACATCGACAAACAATATAACATTTTTGAAAAGGTCTTAAAACGAAGACTTACAAATACTGCGATTACCTATTTTCCATATTTCGTAAAATAAGCCTAAACGTTGCCATAGGCATACCTGCGATCTGACTATCGCTAGTTTGCCAGCTTCGCAGTTGCCTCTTAGTACTCTGACATCTCTTTAAAGATTTGTTGCAATCGTTTTCTTATATCGAATTGCAGAAAATCAAGTTAAGCGTCTTAATTGCAGCCTGGCTGTCTGAAAAAATTATAATTTTACATAAGGTCTGTATTAAGTTGTTCCTTATTTGCGACTTAAACTAACCAAGTATAAAAAATGACTAATTTATTTCTCTTGAAACCAATTGAAACCTTTAAACATAAAAAATATGAATTTGTTCAAGTGAACCAAGGTTCGAACCAAAACCTGGGGTTCAGGGGTTGCAGAAACCGGTCCGCGAACCGAACCTATAGATTTCTCGGGTTCGAACCCCTGAACCGAACCTCATATATAACAATGCAGGTTTGCAGCCTTGATTACGAAGAGAAATCAGAATCAAAATAAGAATTCTTGCATAAGAATATAAAGTTTTTTTTTTATTCTTTTAAATTAAATATTGTTGGACAATAGTGTACCTGTACCAGTCCCAGATCTGTGATCCCAATTCCCAGGTCCCCGATCACAGACCCAGATTCCTGATCCCGATCCTTGATCCAGATTCCTGATCCCAGATTACTGATCTCTAGTCCCAGATACTAGATCACTGATCCCAGATTCGTGATTCCAGATCCCAAATCCCTGATGCCAGATCCCTGACCCAGATCCCTGATCCCAGATCACTGATCCCAGAATGCAATTTCCAGATCCCCGATCCCGATCCCTGACCCAGATTCCTGAACCCAGATACTAGATCCCTGATCCGTGATTCCTTATCCCAAATCCCTGATGCCAGATCCATGACCTAGATCACTGATCTCAGATCCCTAATCCCAGATCCCTAATCCCAGATTCCTTATCATAGATTCCTGATCCCAGATCCTCCGAACCACTTTTGAGACCGGTTTAAACTGGTTTTGAACCGGTTCACAGATTTGGCAAACAGCCTATAAATCTTTCCTGCTCGACATGAATATGTGTGAAAATTTCATTAAAATTGGTTTAGTTTCGTTTCAGAAATATGGCTCTGGTCCACTTTTGATCCGTTTTTGACCTAATTGAACCGCTTTAAAATCGGTTCCCAGACTTGCGACATAACCTATGACTCTTTCCTGATCGACATGACATATTGTGAAAATTTCATGAAGATCGGTTCAGTACATACATACATGCATTCACTTTTATATATATATATATATATATAAAGTTGTTGGTATTTTACTTTCGACAAAGATCTAAACTATTTTAACTACCAATATGAGATAGTTTATAATCGTGTTTGAACCGGCTATATTACTTTTCACATTTTAATATCTCCTTACTCACTATTTTTAGTATACATACCAAACATCAAGTTCTTAGTATAAATCTTTTCCGAGTTGTGGCTCAAAACCCCTTTTGAACCGGTTATCTCCATATAACCAACCTATCAGCACTTTTGATCCAGTTCAAACTAGTTTAGAAGAGCCGGGATTACCACCGAATTTCAAATAAATCGCTTGTATAATTTCCAAAATTTGGCTCTGGAACACTTTTAAAAACTAGTTCGGATCCGGTATTAAACTAGTTAGATATCATATAACTAATGCAAAAAAAAACGAAATTTTTGATTAATAGTTTATAGTTTGGCTCTGAACCACTTTTTGAACTGGATCAAACTGGTTAGGAATCGATTTTGAGCCGAGAAAATACTTACTAAACTCCTTATTACTAAGCTTACATTATTTCTGAGGTATGGCTCTAATCCACTTTACAACCAGTTCAAACACTATTTTTTTTAAACTATCTTTTCTTTTAAACATCTTACTCCATGTTACCAACCTGATTACCACTTCCACAAAAGTCTGGTCAAAACCCCGTTTTAAATCACAAAATTTATGTGAAATTGATAAATTGACTAAATAGCTCTTAAATTCAAAACGGTGAGCGTGAGCTGAATCGAAACAGCAGTTTAATTTGATTCAAAAACCATATTCTTTATCGATCCGATGGTTTACGATCTTTTAGAACCACTAAAGTCAACCAGCTCAAATTTAAAAGCTCTTGGCATTACTGCTCTGAACTACTTTTCAACTGGTTCAATCTGGGTTAGCACTGGTCATGAACCTCTAAAATGTTTAACTTCATATTATCAACCTTCACACCGAATTCAGAATTTGCTACAATCCTACGAATCGAAGTAAATGTTTTTAAATTTTTGGTACTTTAAAATTTGTTCTTATTTGGGTTTCCTAATAGTTTGCCCAGTTTACAGTTTACTCACCATCTGGATAGCGTTCGAATAGAATGCTTTGAGTGCGTAGAATAAGGACAATGTTATTGGGATCAGGTCCACCCGCACTCCACACATTACGAGAGCAAAGGAATTCATAAGCCTGTAATAAAAATATAGTTACTTTTCTGATTTCTGGCCTACTCTATCCCTCCTTCAAAGCACCCACCTGATTGACTTTCTCAAAGATCTCACGTCCATTTGGATTTTTATCTGGATGATACATCTGAGCCAATTTGTAGTAGCTTTTCCTGATCATGGACTCATCCGGCTTGGGTGTTTTGACCAAATCAATGCCCAGATCCTGATAAGCCTGCTGTATGGTCATCTGTGGTGGCTTCTTCTCCACCTCCTTGCGCCAGGCATCCAGCGTATGCTTAAGCAATTGCACGGGATCCGAAATGGGCCAGTTGGGAAACTTCAAAGTGTCACAAAGATGACGCAGATAATAGATATGACAGAAGAGTTCATTCTCCAGCTGTGGATAACTGATGACAGGTATGGCCAGATAGGGATATCTGGCCATGGTATGACCACGCAAACGTGGCGTAAAGTCGGCTATGTGAGCGGCTATCTTCTCAATAAGCAGGCGACGCATTTCCGAGCTCCAAATGACCTCGGGCGTATCAAACTCTCCCAAGAATATTTCGGCAAACTTTTCGGCACTGTAGTTCTCCAGAAAACACACCATGGCCTCGGGCAGCAATTGTCCCAAAATGCTGCGATGCATAATACCCGACTGGGAGGTCTCCTCACTGCGAAATCCTTGCTTCATGTGCGTCATCTTAAGGAAACGTGTAATGGGCAAAATGTTACTGCCCGTATACATAAGCATAAAGTAGAAGACGCCGGTCAAATAGACTTTGGGCATTTCCGGATTATCCTCCATAATTTGGCAAAGAAGTGTGGCCACACGTTCCAGCAAGCCGGGATCATGGGTCAGGCACACTTGCACCACATGCGGCAGGCAAATGAATTCGGACAGTTTACGGGAAAGCTTGGGGCCTGGTATGAGAACGGCTACACCATTTTGGGTGCGACTGGGAAAGAAGCTGGTGCATTTGATTAATATGTCAAGGATTTTGGAGGCCAGCTCCGTCTCGTCATATAAAGGCGTGCCCTTGGCAATGAGACACCATTTAAGCTGGGGAATCTGTTGCAAGGAACGCCAACCATCCATGCCAATGGCCCAGCAGCGTGTCTTGGGGGTAATATGTCCCTGTAGCCAGAGCTCTTTTAATTCCGAATAGGTAATGGGTCCTTTACGCTCTGGTTTCTGGCCATCTTTTTCAACATTGTAATACCAATCCTTCTCCTCATAGACAGACATATTGGGACCAGCTTCTATAACATTTGTTTTGGTATTCAGCTGGGCGCGTCCCTTGTGCAGATGAGCCAGTGTGATAAGATCCACCAGACACTGTACATGATCGATTAAAGCACGGCAATTGGATTTCTCCAAAACCAAACAGGATATCAGATTAATCAGAGCATCACGCATGGAAGGGGAAAGGCACTGTAAATGGATTTTTGAATTTGAGTAAGGTAATAGGGCTTATGTCATACCACTTACCCGATCGCTTAGCTGCAGTATATAGGACATATCATTGAATTTGCTTATCTCCTTGTGGTAACGCCTGTAGACTTTGGCCAAGGCTTGCAAGGAGAACACGGTCATTTGGTCATCATTTACACGCTGTCGGCACAGCACTCTTCGATACAAAGCATTAAATAACTCAATCCTATTGGAAAAGAAAAGCGTTAAAAAGAGTTGACTTAGTTAAACCAATCAACTCACGGATCCTTCACCAAATTCTGTGGCCAATCGTCCTTCTCCAGTATCAAACGTATATAGTAATCACCAATTTTGATTTCCTCAGCCAAACACTGATAGCCCACCTCGAATTCTTGATAGTTCCAGGCCACAATCATTTGGCCCGCCAAATCGCGATCATTTAGAAATTGTCTCAGCTCATTTTCCAAACACATACGCAGCTCCTCTCGAGTCTGAGGGGGATACAAAAAATTAAACCTCTTTATATGAAAGTAACTTTCTCTACTTACTTTATGATTCCAGATAAGATTCGGCAGACTGTGATCTTTGGCAAAATTGTAGAAAAAATAAGGCAAATTAACAATGGCATCGGTTGTCTTTTTCTTTTGGCGCCGATTGCGCAAAACCACGGGACGATTCTTTAAAGCCTGTGCATTTCCATCCTGCTTTTCGATTAGATTCATGCCCCAATGTTTGATACCCTGCAAATGCTTTTCAATCACATTCTTGCGAGTTTTGTTGGAATGTTGTATGGCAAATTTGAGATTATCGCGAAAATTTAACTTATCCTCTTCGATATCCGTTTCGGGAACAGTCTCCTCAGACTCCAGGAAGGTTAAGAGGCCAGCGGGCTAAGGGAAAGAGAGAGGTTATGAATATGGGAAACAATTATTTGTTGGCAAGGGAAATGGGGTAGAGCATAAAGGGGCGAATCGAATTATTTTCTAGCTAGCGTATGGCAAATACCAAATCGATGGCAATTTCGAAGAAATTTTTTTGAAATAAATAATTGGTCACGTGCTTTCCCGATTTTGAAACATTTTTTATGGGAATAAGCATGTTGACCAAATGAGAATAACTTTTCAATATATATTCCTTCGTAGAATTTACAAACCGAATTATTGGTTGATTATCGGTTGAAAACCAACGTCTTACTAGGCTTTTACCTTGAACCCCCTATTTTCCGACCATTCTGATAAATTCTTCCAAATTTAAGATAGTTTTATTTTTTGTTCTGACCTTGGAAAATTTTTTTTCCATATGGCTTACAACCCGAATTTCATATAACTTTTCCTACCTTAGGGGTGGATTTTCCCAAATAAAAATATTATTTCTCCATCATATTTGGCACATACACCTTACTAACTGAATTCCATCCCAAATTTTCCGTCGTTGAGAGCGGATTTAACACAATCGAATAAACACATGTCTAATTACACACTCATGAAAGGATTCAACGAGCAGATGGCAATAGATTCTTATGCTTTTTTGAGCGCTGAATTTAAATCAAATGTCCCTTTTCCTCGGTTTCTCTTTTTTAGAAGAGTGTATTATACGTGAATTATGTCTTGATCCAGCCGAATCCGACCGCTAGAATATTGGTCTAGATGGGATAACTTCTAAACCACTAGAAGGATCTTACCAAAATTTTTAGTGTTGAGTAGAAAGACCAGACTGCGTAAAAATGATTAAGCTATTCGAAAAATCATATTCACTAAAACTTAGTATTGGTTTTCTTTGATGATTTGAATTGATTTTGAAAAAGCGGTCAACAAATTTTAATTTCTTTGGTTAAGCTTGCTTAAAAAAAAACGGGATCCGAAAAATTTCGGGATTAAGAATCCATTCCGTCCCGTTCTGATCCCGACTCTCGTCTGTCCCGACCCGTCCCGATGCCAAATTTAAAATTCAATCCCGCCCTGATTCCGAAGATTTTTTCGGGACCCAAAAATTCCCGTCCCGCGCCCATCTCTACTTTCGATAACTATTATTTTCTAAGTAATAAAATAAAAGTCTTTATTTCCCTATACGATTTGGGTCAAAAACGATTTGTAAAGCAGCTGGAAATAATTGTTATAAAACAAATGCCTTTAGGAACTGTTATATATTGACTTCTACAACTGTTATTTACTGTGTAATATAATAAAAGTCTTTGATAACTGTTATACTTGGAGTCAAAAAATAAAAGTTTTGAATTACTGCTGTCTGAGGAGTAATAAAATAAAAGTTCTTAATAAAAGTAATCGAAAAATAACTCTTAAATGTGGACTTTAATATAAGAAAAGCTATAACTGTTACCGTTCCTGGTTTTGATATTAATGTATTAATGTATATATATTTGATGCTTTTTTCGAGAAAATCTTTTTCGAAAATAATTCTTAAAAATGTTTGACGAATTTAAAAAAGTTTCGGTAGAGTTTTTTTTTCAGGGAATAATACCGCAACCGGTTTCCGAAATAATCCGTTAAAATCCAGGTACCGGTATCGAAACCGGAACCGATATTAAATTTTTTTTAAGAACCGAAAACCGTTATCGTATGAACCGAAAAACCCGGAACCATACCGAAACGCTAATACCGGTATTGTTTCGTTTTCTTATTATTAATTTATGATAATTTTAAATATATATTTCAACTGCAATATACACACTCAGAAATAGTTACATTTTAAACATTCGGCTTTAAAGAATAACCAGCATCAAATTCTCTTTTAAGATATATAATATACTAAAAAAAATGTCTAAGAAGCGGAAAAACCTCTCTTTGTTCAATATAAACCATCTAATTAAGGATTTCTAAGTCTTAAAAATTCTTCGCTTAAATATAGAAATATAAGAAAAATTATATAAATTTTAGAAATGAAGTTTCTGGATTAAGGCCTCTTTCCATATAACATAAAAACTTATTTCGCCACAATACTTCATGAGAATATAAACACTTTTGAAAAGCTCTGAAAGCTGAAGGCTTTTGAAAAGCTGTCTTATTTATATGAAGCATAGTGACGAAATAAATTTTTATACCAACTGGAACGAGGCCTTTAAAAAAATGTTACTTGTACCGGTACGTACCGGTATACCGAAATAAAAATCTGACTACCGTTTCGGAACCTTAAACCGAAATAAACTGAAAACGAAAAAGAATTTTTAACCGAAATTCTCATTTCGGAAATTCTCACCGGAACCGGTACCGGAACCGATATTCGTTTCGGGATTAATCCCTGTTTTTTTAATAGACCCATGTGATCTCTAATTTAATACATTTACAGGTTTCCACATACAAATTAACCCGTCCTAGGATAGAAGCATTTCAATCAACCTTAAATATAAATTATCAGCCATGTTCTAAATTCCACTTCCACAAAAGTTTTGTGATTTGGAGACCAAATTTGGACCAAAAACCGGTTTGAAATCACAAAACTTTTGTGGAAGTGGAATTTAGAACATGGCTGTATATAATTAAGTCGGATAAGACAAAATTTAACTTCCTTCCTAGAGTCTTTTAATGTGGGTTTTTTGATTGATTTCGAGTTAATGTAGCAAACTTTTTTGTTTTCAATTGTTTCTCTAAACTTGTTACTTACGAATTTTAAATGCTTTCACAGAATTTTGACAAGATTGATAAAAATCGGATAAACATATCGTACAGCTCACATACAACAATCATCCAAATTGTCACAGAAGAAGTGTCATCTGTTGGTCAGTTTGTCATTCTTTGCTGAGGAATTTTCATATATGTTAAATGCAGTTGATTGTTCACACAAAAACCAGTGAACGGTGCTTGCTATCTCGAAATAATGGAATTCTAGCTTTCTTTTTGCCAAGCAAGATAAGCCACATGCTATCTAGGTCAAAAAACCCATTCAATTATTGAGTGCCTCATTTCCTGGACAAATAATATTCCGTTTTGGGAAAATTAGTTCGTTGGAAAATTTTACAAAGTACGTAGTTGTCTGAGTTTGTTTAGTATCTTTTGATGTAACTCACAAATATGCGCTTAAAAAGTTCCATAGCATCCTCGCTGTCCGTTAGCCACAAACCAATTAGATGACGCGACAGCTGACGATGTGTGGTCAATGTAGGATCATTGGAGGGCGTATATAGGGCCACCAACAAGTGACGACACAAGGCCGCCTCATCCAAAGCTAAAGCCTGCATTTGCTGGGCCACATGTAGTTCACCCTCCTCTATAATAGCGCGTAGAACTAGACCCGCTCCCTTGACAATGGCCAGCGAAGGATGTTGAAATAGTTTGTACAAATAGCGACCACGCTCGGCCACCAGCTCTAGTAATATATCAAATTGTTTGCCATCCGTGGTCTCGCTATAAGGCACACACAAGGCAAAGGTCATAAAGTCCAGCATGGCGGATAAGACCAAAGCACCGCTGCCATGGCTCTGCAAAGGAAAGAAATGTTAAGGAAGGATTTTAAGTGAGATTTTTAAGCTTACCACATGAGTGGTCCACATATTGAGCAGAGTTTCCAGAAATGATTTCGATGATAAAATGGAAGATTTATTTAGCTGTTCCTGCTTGAGATCATGATCTGTATTCACCGAATGCATTAACGAATTAATCATATCAATGGCCGAGTAGGTAACAGCCAAATCTTTGCGCCTCAAAGCAGCCACCACCTTAGTGCCTATAATCTCGCGAAATCTGATAGAAAATAAAATTTTTTAAATGAATTATTAAATTGAATAAAATTTACCCCGTGAGATTGGTAAAGGCGGCATAGCCCACTTTGCTGGCTAGAAGACGTGTTAAAGCATGGAATATGGCCTCCAGTTCCAAGTTACTCAACTGAGCCGTGGGACTATCCAGCTCCTTTTGGGCCAAAGCTTGCAGAGCACTCAAAATCATCTTTTCCTTGTTTTCGGCAAATAAACTCTATAGAAATTGGACAGCAAAATTAATCATTGAAGAATTTGAAAGGAGAAAAAACAACCCACATCTTGAGTCACACTGTAGTTGAGACCACTGTGCGGCACATTGGCATTAAAACGCTCCAGTATTTCATAGCGTCTAGCGGGATTCTGGAAATTATTGATAACCAAACGTAGGAGATTTGCTTCGGTCTCCTCATCCACTGAGCAACTTAGGGGCACATATCTCTTGCCCCTGGGCGTATTGCCTATGCGTATGTGCACATCCTGATTGCCACTAGAACGCACTGCATCCAGCACTGTGGCCAGTAGGGAGTCTCGATCATTGGTGCAATAACAGCGTACAATGCCATTTTTATACTCAATATTGAAGCGTTGCAAGTTATCCTTATCGCGCACCAAAGCAAACACATCGGTAAGTGGACGTAGTGTGCACACGCTATAGGTTTGAGGATCACGTTCCAGCAAGGTCATTTCGGTCAGGCAGAGTATGCGCTTGACAGGATCCGGATGGCGTGGCGTTAACTTTTGCACTGTAAACTCGGTCATGGAGGTTTGGAATTGATCGCCACTGCAAGGAACAGAATCTAATTAATACATTTTCTCTTTCTATTCAACTAATCACTTACCTAAACTTGCCAAATCTTTGCCTCTCAAACTGCTCGAGCGTAATCTGACTTTTGAGTATTTTGGTCTCAATACCCAAGAACTGCGACGATCTTTGGGCTATATTCTGCACAATCTCATGGTGATTCAAGGCCTTGAACAGATGCAAACGACTAAAACCGCCATAGGCCATCACAATGCCGCCTTCATAGTCCGAGATGCCTGCTTAAAAGGTGCCACAAAAAGATGAGTGCGAAAAAATAAAGCAGCAAAAAAATCATGGATTAACTGTGAGTGAGGGCTACCTCAAAAACTACCTTCTCCATTTCCCCCCATTTTGTTTATAGGTACCTATTATGCCCTCGATATCCTTGTACATGTAACTGGCTAGCACATCATTTGTGGTGGGATCCAGTTGGTCCAGGGAGCAGGGTGTCACCTCCAGTACCGTGGGCAAACTAATGCCCGACCAATGATATTTATAGGCATTAAAGCGTTGAGCATTCTTGGGCTTGTCGGCAAACTCTTTGTAGTATTTCAATATAGAGCTGAGTATATCATGGCGATATTCCGAAGAAAGTTTGATTGTATCCAGTTTCTTATCCTTCTTAAGGGTCAGCACAAATTCATTGGGTATCTAGCAACCAACAACAAGCATAATTAAACAGTTACCTGAACCAGGGGCCGGCTACTTACATTTGTGGTCTTTGAGGGGGCCGCAGCCACTATATCCGAGTAGGACCAGCGATTGGTTAAATCAAATCTATCTGGATTGTAGGTGGATATGCCGGCGGTGCCAATGGAGAGTATACGCTTGTATTTGCCCTTCCATGAGTGTTTGGTTACCAGAAAGCACTCCAGATCCACATTTTCCTTGGGCGGCAACATCTTGCAACTTAATTCCAACTAGACAACAACAACAACCACTAAGAGAGAGAGAGAGGAGAATGCGTGAAGTTGCTTAATTGGCTCGCAGCTGACTCAGTCGGCGTCCAAAATACGCAATTGGACAATTAAAGATATGTACGCAACGCTTATCAGCAACAATGTCGTGGAATAACAAAGACTCACTCCCCCAGAAAAGGGGGAGTAAAAAGTATACGTCACGCCGAGCAGAGACTTTGACTACACAATGTTAATACTTTTCACTACTTTGCGTGTTGTTGTTTTCTACTTGATTTGCTTTTACCGCTTACCCCTTAGCATTTAACACATTTCGTTAGTTGTAAATGGAGAGAATAAATGTTTTTTTTTAATATGGTGGGGGCGTCATGATTTGTCACGGTGTTGAAAAACTGGTAAATATTGCAAATGCTTTTTTTTTAGTATTTTGCAACCGGTTAGCTATGGTCACTCAAAAGCTGCGAAATTGGCACGGACTAGGGATGGCACTCTGGTCACAGTTCGAAAAATAATCGCTAGCTATCGAACAAAATAATTAAACCAGGCGTATGGCATAAACGTTATATGTTATTGACCCGCCCTTATCTACATGACATTCTACGTTGCCGCAACGAACTAGTGATAAGCAAAAGCAAAATCACGCTCACGCTCTAAGCCTGAAGTATATCGATAGTTATCGAAAGCTTTGTTCAGGGTGGCACAAAAGTAACGGAAATTTGTTTCTTTTACAATGAGGGAAACTCAAACCTGTTTAAAACGTAAAATAATAAAGGGAACATGTACCCCATTCGATTTCACTAAATGTGAAAATTGGTACAGGACTTTTTGTTGAAAAAAAAAATGCAATTTGAGCCCGAAAAACGTTTGTCTTGGTTGATATCAAATAAATAATGGCCCTTCGAATAGTTAACAAACGCTGTGCGTTTTAAGAATTGTTTGTTTGCTCAGATATTTCGGTAATTCGAAGAGCCATAATGTGAAAAATCGAAAAGTCATTAATTTCAGAATTTGACTTATAGCCTATTTCCACTGCCACATATATGTACCTCAACAAATTTTGCTGTTCCACTACAAAAAGTTCCATCAATGTTAACTTTGCATGTTAACTCTAATGTCATGTTAAAATTTTGATGACATTCAAACATTTGCATAAGCTTTGTATACCTGTTTTACTCTACAAGAAACGGTAATTTTAAGTAGAATTATAAACATAAAAATAAAGCATAAAAAAAAACAATAAAGGAAAAAAAAGAGACCAACCATTACCCGGATTCGAACCAGCATATCAAAAAAACAAGGCGTCAAGCCTATCCACTCAGCCAATGCCTTTTCCGTAAATCAGGTAGCTTAATTTCTATTTATAGTTAATCGATACCTAATGTTAAAATGGAGTACTTTATGTTAAATTTCTCAAATGTACTCAGTTTGTTTAGGGCGAGTACCAACATCATGAATTGATGTACATCCATTTAACATTTATTTTCATATAGAAGGCCCTGTGAAAAAAATTCCATCCTCATCAACATCAGCTCGGATGTACATATATGTAGCAGTGGAAATAGGCTATTACTTACTAGCTTACTTCGACTGTGCCGAAGTTTTAATCACAAGGAAGAGAAAGTTTCCGCCTCCCACTTCTTCTGTTTCTGCCTCAATCTAATCTCAAATCTTCAAAAAAAAACGTCATAGATCTATAAGAATCATTCTGAAACACCTAAAACTACGCCTAGACCTATAATTCTGGTTTTAACCAAGCCTCCTGGTACCTGGGTTGCTGAAATAGGTAGTATAGTAATCGCAATATTTGTATGTCTTCGTTTTTAAGACCTTTCCAAAAATTTGAAAATATTTGTAGATGTATAAAATGATTGGCCGAATTTATATTTGCTCTTCTCTGTTTCGTAACCCGAAGTAGGGTCATTTAAAGTTGTAATAATGATTTTATTCGATGGAAAATTACTAAATATCGTGAACCGAACCTTTTTTGTTTAATAAATGATCCGGTTCAGGTTTAAAGAGTAAAAAATGTAAGAGGTTCGGTTCATGGTCGGGTTCGGGCAATCCATTAAACCCGCACCGAACCGGTTTTCTGGGGTTCGGTTCCGGACCGGTTTGCAGCCTTGGTTTTAATACACTTGCAAAAGTTCACTCCAAATGATTTAACCGGTAAAATATATATAGGATATAGATATCAGATTTTTATAAATACAAAATCCTTGAAAATCAAAATTTGATCACTCTACCATAAAAAAAACTTTTCTTAGTAAAACACATTTTACGACCTATGACAGCTATAGAATATAGTCATCCGATCTTAATTTTGTAAAACTCTTTAAAAGCATATATTATTCATAATTCCTGAGATAAAAAACGTAATCATGGATAATAAAAAGAGAGTTATTTTATGACCGATCGTTCCTATGGCAGCTATAAGATACAGTCTTCCGATTTAATTTTTATTAGAAACTTCTTACAAATCTATGGCAAAAATTGCATTTCAAATTGTTCGAAAACTGTGATGTTCGGTATAATTTTTGTAAAAAGATACTTTTGTAATTCGGCGGAAGAATTAATTGATTCTTTCTCTTTACTTTAAGTCTATGGAATCCTAGACTTTTCGGTATAGAGTAGAGATGGGCGCGGGACGGAATTCAAGCCAAAAGTTTCGGGATGACTGAGACTCGAAGAATTTGAAAGAGTGCGGGACGGATAGGATTCTTTCATGATCCAAAAATTCAAGTGGTCCCGGAATATTATACGGAATTAAAATGAGATATCTTCGTTGAAAAAAAATCACAGAACTGTTTGAAATGATTTATTTTTAAGCTAACGAATATTACATTAAAGGAAATCTACGTTGGAAAAAAAACCTCAGAACTGTTTGGAAGAATTTATTTTTAACCGAAGGAATTTTACTTTAAAGGATATCTTTGTTGAAAAAAAATCTTAGAACTGTTGGGAATGATTTATTTTTAAGCAAAGGAATATTACTTTTAGATAATATAAAAAGTTGCCCACAAAGCATGCCTTAAACTGCATAAAAAAGCCACCTTTTCCAACTTTAGGCTCAAATTACCAAAAACCCCTGACGTAATAAATTATATATGCCAAATACATTCGTGTTTAGCACACGAAAATCATTTGGAATCAAGACCATTCCATCCTATCAAATAAAAAAGGTAAATTTTGTTGCCTAGTGTAATAGAAGAAAGACGAACTCGCACCTCTCGCCGACAATTTTGAGTGAATTCTATTTCTATTTACATTTTTGAGATTCGGGACGGGCGAAGTATTTTAAATATTATCAAGAGAGGGGGACAGACAATTTCTGAGCGAGTCGGGAAGCAGTTTTCTCTATGTCAAGAAGGTTTTGAGCTCCTAGACATCAGTCTTTATAGTAGAGGGCAGTAAAACACATTTTCACCCTGGGCTTAACTACAATTAAAAATTTTTATTTCATTGCGTATTTTGTATCTAAATGCAAATAAAGATGGCAAACTATGTAGGATGAAAGTGGCATGATGTGTGTGTGTGTGTGTATGTAAATAAATCCCAGATAAAAACAATCTAAAAAAACAAACAAAAACAAGAAAGCGCGATTCGTATTTTACACAAAATGTAGATTGGATCTCAGCTAGATCTTTCGAATGACAATTGTCTTGTATGCGTAGGTCGTCGGTCATAAACTCACGCACTGATAAGCTTCTTAGGTGTTCTAGATCTGTAGATGATGATGCTATTATGATGATAAAGATGCTAAGTCTTAGACAAATGTTACATAAAAATCCTAAGCATAGAGTTGGTTACAAAATGTGTATATCTCCGACTGTTGGCCAGCAGGTCAGCAGGAACATTTGTTCTTGGTCTCCTGGCCGGGTGTTTCGTTGGAGCTGTTCAAATTAAATTTATCGCCATCGGCCAGATCGGCAGTTATCAGTTTATCGTTGATGAGTATCTAGAAAAAAAACAAGAGAAAGAAATTTTTAAATGATTTAGATAATTGGTATTAAGTTGACAATAGTTTATAAATTGGTAATAAAATAAATACAAAATTTTTAAGAGTTTATATTCATACAAATTTTGCAATTCCATTTTCTAAGTAAGTATGCAGTTAATCATGCGACAAACGGAAAAGCTTTACTCGAATAGCACTGCACATTATTTCCACGTTTTTCATAAGAAGTTTGGCATGACATATCTTATTGAAAAAACTGTTAGTTGCGATTTTTGATGACGCCAATAAATGCAGAAATCGAATCGCTTATTCAAACCTAAATCCAAACCTATATCTATATTTTGTTAAAATTCCAGTCTTATTGTAAATATTTGATCTAAGCCCGTATTGAAAATGTAAAAAAACATTTGGAATAAGAACAAGAAGAAATCTTTAACCTTTAACAAAGGCTAAGAAGGGATAATTATGTGCTCCACTTCATAATAATAGTGCTAGAACCAGTTCAGAATTGTACCAGAACCAGTTTGAAACAAAAACCGAACCAACCGAACCAAAAATTCGGGGCTTGTTCCGTAGATTCATATCGACCGTCCCGAAACTTCAGTAATCTTTCCGTCTGTCCGTTTTCGGATTCTATTCAATTGATTCCCTTAGTTTTAAAGCTATCTGGATGAAACTTTCGAAACTTGCTGAAAACGACTGCTAACTAAATGTTTTAGAAAAGATATCTACTAGATCACTAAATCGATCGAACTGACATGTTTACTGTCGATTAGGAAGACCTGACTGGGTATAAATTATTAAGAAAAGTTCGAAATTTCGCGTATCTGCATATAAAGAAAACTTTACATTCAAAGAATTTCAGTAAGCGTTTCTTTCCATGATTTTAAATGAATTTGAAGTCATATTGTAGTTAAGTTGAAGAGTGTGACTTATAACCTGGTGTCTAAAAAACCGTTGATGAACGAAGAAAAGATAGAGTGTGAATGTAAATTCAATTCTGTGAGATAAATAAAAGGGTAATAAGTCATTACTAATGACTAACAAAAATCTTCTGTCCTACATACCGTGATCTATAAGCTATGGGATACATTTTGGAGCTATATAGGAAAAACCTAAAGATAGTCCTGATCGACTTCAATATACTCGTTACCTAGGGAAATAACTATTAATAACCTTTTATTAAATTACAAAATGTTAGAATTAACATAAAATGTTAGTAATAACATAGAGTGTTAATATTAACGTTAAATGTAAACAGTAACATTAAGTTGACAGATTAAGACCCCAAATACATGACTAAAGTTGAAACTATGATATCTCCCATCTTTCTGAAAATTTTACAGATTATAGATATTGAACATATCCATATAAATGTAGTAGCTTGATAAAAAAAAAATATGATAAAATTGTAATTGTAATTGTGTAATAGGTTTTAAACCTTTTCTTTTGCGGGTGCGGTAGGGGCTGAATGAAACTTGATCTGCGTTTAGATAATACGAGTCTGCACTAAAAAGCTCTTATGTTCTCTATGATCTAGGTGTATATACTGCCAGAACGGACGGACAGACTGGCAAGGCTAGATCTATACATTATGAAGTCGGATATGCTTACATCTGCCAGTGACATACATTTGTACGAACTTAGTATACCTTTTTTACTCTACGAGAAACGGGTATAGAATTCTCATATAGAAAAAACAAATTTCAACATTTATATATGATCTACAGAAGATTAACATAAAAACATTGTCTAAAGTGATTAAATTGTTCCCGCTAAAATCGCGTACTCGATTTTGATTTAAGACCTATGATATCATGGGCAAAAGTTCTTGAAATTGCCCCTAGATTACGATTAGATTAGATTTGCTATTCGGTTCGGATTATTTTGACCGGAACCAATTGAGCCGGCCTAAAATAAAATATGATCTTTCTAGATACCAAATTAAAAATAAACCCGCCCTTAAAAATAGGTGAAAAAAATATGCAATATAATCTTTTACTTTATGAGTAAAGGCCTTTTTCCAGATGACATAATTTAATTCGGCACAATAGTTTATATAAATAAGACAGCTGTTTAAAAGCTTTCTGATTTCAAAGCTCTACAAAAGTGTTTCAATTCATATGAAGCATAGTGACGAAAATAATTTTTAAGTCATTTGAGAATAGGTCTTTAGAAAGTAGCATACTTGAGGTTGATTAAGCTGAAGTAAAACCAACTAATAATGATCAATCTCGGGTTTCCAAGGTTTTTCCAGATATCTTAAACTAAGAATCAAGCACAGAAAGTATGCATGGTGCGTGGTACAAAACAGCATTCGACCGTGTGGGTCTTCGAAGACGAGCCAAATCCAACGAAAGTCGTTCGTGGAAGAAGCACTTCAAAGCAAATTGTTTTTTCGGTAAAACTGGTCATGTGGCGACTGTTTCGCTTGAGCAACATAGGAAGGTCAATTCTGAGTGGTACACCACAATTTGTTTGCCTGAAGTCTTCGGAGAAATTCGAAAAACGAACAAGAGAAGACAGATCATTGTGCACCATGACAATGCGAGCTCTCACACATCAGCTTACGCCAGCGCCTTTTTGACCGCCTAAAACGTCGAATTGATGGGTCATCCGCCGTACAGCCCTGACTTGGCACCCAATGACTTCTTTTTATTCCCGCACATCAAGGGAAAAATGCGTGGTCAACGATTTTCGTCACCAGAAGATGCTGTTGAAGAGTTCAAAAACCATGCTTTGGAGGTGTCTCAATCGGAGTTTAAAAAGTGCTTCGACAATTGGTTTGAGCGCATGCAAAAGTGCATAAATCTCGCTGGAGAATACTTTGAAAAACAATAAATCCATTTTTGATCATAAATATTCGCGTTTTCATTATTAGGCCAGAAATATATATATCAACCTACGTACGTATTAAAAATGATAGCACCGAGTGTTTGAATCTTTTGTAATTGATCCACATTGTTGAGGTCAATAAAGAAATATAGTTGTATTACAAAGTAGCGACCGTGCTAATGTTTGATTTTTTTGTAATTGATTCACATGTTTGAGGTCAGTAAAAAAATAAAGTTTTAATACAAAGTGGCGACCGTGCTTATGTAAAATGATATTGTTGTTGTAATCGAAACCATTTATTGAAATATTGAAATACACCTACCTTATTTACTAGGGCACGAGCTGACTCATCAATATTGATGTTTTCCTTGGCCGAAGTTTCAAACCAACCGGCAAATCCATTCTCCCTCACATACTCATCCATTTTCTCTGGCTGTGTGATAATCCCCTGTTTCTCCTGATCGCACTGTACCAAATAAGCAAGTTTAGTAACTTAAGTAAAACTGAACTAAATGCCCTTACCTTATTCGCCAGCAATATACAGGGTATGGGACTTCCATCTGGCAGTTGTACTTTGGAATCCAAATCCTCTTTCCATTTACTGACACAATCAAAGGTGCCACTACGCGTCACATCGAATACAATAAAGGCACCCACCGCCTCTTTGTAATACACCCGAGTCATATTACCAAAACGCTCCTGTCCGGCTATATCCCAGAGCTGCAGGCGCACTATCGTATTCGCATCCCAATGTAGCACCTTCAAGGCAAAATCCACACCAATGGTGGCACGATAGTTTTGGCTAAAGAACTGATGTACATAGCGTTTAATGAAGGAGGTTTTGCCCGTGCCCAGTTCACCAATGACTAGAATTTTGTAAAGATGTTCACGCTTCTCGCTGGTGGAAGTCATAATGGCCTGAAAAGAAAAAAAAAAAGAAAAAATGACACTAAGACATCTATCGATTCCCATTTACTAAAGTAAATCACAGAGCTCTGACACCTGGTACGTATCTTAGTTGAATGACACACACACACACACTAAAAGGGGGGCACACACAACACTTTTAAGGCTTCCCTATTAAATCGACGACAACGGCACTTGGGCTTACCGGTTCCATTTCCTGATCCATAGTCAGGTCACCAAAGGCCGGCATGGGTTTTTCTTGAGGCTGCTCCTCTTGTTCCTCCTCCTCGGATACCGAATCTTCGGGTGAATATTCACTGGCCACTGATTTATAGTGTAGGGTCTCCCTTCTACCCTCAATACTATCGTGATCTCCGAGAACAAGTTGTCGTTGGGCAAAACTAAGTCTCTTGAGGCTAGAGTCCAAGCTGGGTTCCTCACCCGACGAACTGGGTTGTTGTTGAGCTGCTGCAGCTAAGGCTGCCTCATAGGCACTTAAGGGACTACGCACGGCACTACCCACGGCAAAACGTACGACTGGACTACTAACAGTCTGAGCACTTTCCGCCGATGAAACACTGTCGTCCACTGGCAGCGAAGGGGAGGGAAATGTGGTGGATGCCAGCGGCTCTAGGGCCTGCTCGGTGGTAGCCTCTAAGGTGGCCACCGTTGTGGCTTGAGTTGGTCTAGCTGGAAGACGATGACCACGTTGCTGTTGCTGTTGCATTAATTCCAGCTTTTTGCTGGACTTGCTGCGTACGGTTCCCAAGCTAAGGGCAGACTGAACGGTTGTAGTCGACTGTAGTCGACTTGGTTTGGCTGGAGCACGCTCTCTTGGTGGGGTATCTTGTGTGCTCTCGCTGATAACGATTTTCTCTTCGCTTTGTGGCCTCTTCTGGGCCACAACTAGCTTGGTGCTGGTATCTTTTGTGGTCACCTTTGTCGTAGTGGTGGTGGTGGTCGTAGACTTCTTCTTCTTTGAGCCACTCGCCTTTTCTGTTTCAGCTGGTGTCAAATAATCGCTAGCCGTTTCGCTAGCTGCACTCTTGGGGCGACTCTTGCCACGACTTTTACTTACTTTGACTGGCTCAATTTTCTTGCCACTTATGGTTATCTGTAGGGTATTGCTGCTGCTGGCGGAAGAAGGGCTGGCAGTTATCTCCAAACGCTCTGGGCTAATCTCATCGCTGGTGGCCAGACTGTGTGGACGCTCTTTGGTTGACTTTTTGAGACTACCCAAAAACAAACGACGTGTAAGACTTCTTTTTTTTGGCTTATTGGTAGCTCCACTGTCTGTGCTGGTAATATCGTCTAAATTGGGCGTTTCTTCCTTATCCTTTTTAGCCCTTAGACTACGAAAGGCCGTGGAGAAGCGTGAACGTGCCTGAGCTGAGGAGGAGGTACCCGGTAGCTCTTCTTTAGTTATTGCCTGGTCTGATTTTTCAACGTTTGGCATATTTTCAAAGTTATAAGGCTTCCATTTGCTCCACAGCTTCTCGGCTAACCGCAACGCAGATCAAACAAACGCGCACTGAATTTCAAATCTTGATGTCTAAGGCTTTTATAATTTACCCGCTTGCGGTAACTCTTAGTTGGGGGTGTTACATTACAGTTACCACATTTCGCTTACCAACACTGAGTGTATAGCGTGAGAAGAGCTGAGACTGAGTTACTTGAATGCGCCGTTTGAGTCTGGAGCTGCTGCTTATCAAGCAAAAAATCCTCGACACAAAGCTCGGCCAGTGTCCAAGCGTACGAATAATGAAGCTGTCTTGTTGCTAGCCATGTTCTTAAAAATCAATCGACTTTGTCATTGGGATCAAGGTTGTACATATATGTACATACATATATATGCAGTTGCAATTGATCTAACCCAATCAAGCGGGGAACTGACCTGCCCCTGTCTGAGAAGTCATTCAAGCTGCAAAAATGTCTAACACGCATTGCAGGGGCTTCCTTTTTTTATGTTGAGGATTTGCCCAAAAGTGTGGCAGTCGCTTATTATTATTGTGAGGTGGGTGAGTGGGTTTAGCTGTCTGTATGTGACTATATAGAATTACGCTTATTACAAAACGTGGTTAGCCACAACAAAGCGAAAAAGAGGGATATATGTATATAAGATTACCCCGCAGGTATGTTTTCCCCCTATTGACAAAAGTTTGCGGAAGTTAGAACTGATGTCATCTGGTTAATCTCAAAGTCTATATATAGAGAAATCTATAACTGGCCTTGTTAGTTGAAGGTTTTTGCGATTGAAAGGGGATAGCTTACACTTAACAACTAAGAGAAGAGAGCTGGAAATGGTAAGGGGTCAATCAATGCTTGATGACCTCTCTCTTCAGTGGCTCTCGAGCCGCAAAGCGACAAAGCTGATTGCCTTGTTGCTGTCTCACTCTGTCATATGAAAGCTAGTGTAAGACAGATGCCCAACTTTCCGTACTCTTGTGCATAGTATCGCTTTACTCTCATAATCTAATGAGTGCCCATAATATATAAATATTCAATATTCACGATTTACAACGATTAACAATTATGATCAAATCTGGCAGAGTTATGTGTATGCATATTAAATTATTAAATGCGAAGTTTGGAGACGTTACCATAGAACACAAAAAACTTTTTCCTACTAGAACTTGTTTTTGAACCGATCGTTCCTATGGCAGCTATAGTCTAGGACCGTCCGATTTTAAACAAACTAGCCAGAATTGTGTAAATGCATAAAGAATTAATCAATACCAAGTTTGGAGACGTTACCACTGAAAACAAAAAAGTTTTTCACACAAGAACTAGTTTTTTGCAGTGTTTAAATTGCTTCAGTCGTAGTAGCAAAAGTCGCAAAATTTTGACTTTTCACAGCTTCGACTGTTTGCGACTGTTCAAAATGAACAGTTGTGTCTGCTTCTGCTTTTGAAAAAAAAAGTCGCAGTCGAAGCAGCAGCAAAAACTGATTTCTGAGAAAAAGCGAGCAGCAGCTGCAGGCGTCGTTTCTAAATTTTTGCTTTTGATTTTCTGCTGCTTTTGGTCAGTAGCGTAAGTCGAAGCAGCAGCACGTGTTCGACTTTTGCAAGTCGACGGCAGCGCAGCCGCGACAGAAGTAGCTGGCGACTGATTTCTGATTTTGCAGTTTGATTTTTGATAATTTTATTCCTATAGGGGTTGTTTGCAGGAATATCGACACATTGTATAGCATAAATTGAAAGTGGATAAATAAGTTTTTACTATAGTTTAATCCATTAAATCCGAAGACGAAAATTGTGTGTTTTTGGAAGTTTATTGAAAATTATTGCTAAACCTTGTAAAAAACAATAAAAATATTTTAAGGTGAACAATTGCATTATTGTGGCTACATCTTAATATTTCTACCAAAAAAATAGTTTTACTACGATTTTTAAATTTTCTTATAATTTCTTTTGATTTTAAAAATTTTAATTTGATTTTGATATTTTGATTTAATTTTTATTTTATTGACAACGGTCAGAACGTATACAAAAGTGCGGAAAAAATCAAACAGCAAAATCAGAAATCAGTCGCCAGCTACTTCGTCGCGGCTGCGCTGCCGTCGACTTGCAAAAGTCGTACACGTGCTTGCTGACCAAAAGCAGCAGAAAATCATAAGCAAAAATTTGGAAAAAGACGACAGCAGCTGCTGCTGTTTTTTCTCAGAAATCAGTTTTTTGCTGCTGTCGACTGCGACTTTTGTATTTTTTCAAAAGCAGAAGCAGAAGCAAAATGGAAGAAATGAAACTTATTGCAGTTTTTTAAACGCTGGTTTTTTGACCCATCGTTCCTATAGCAGCTATATGCTATATATTTTGATCAAACTTATATATATTGTATATGCTTATAGAATTATTAATTACAAAGTTTTAGAGACGCTTCCACTGAAAACAAACAAGTTTTTCTCACTTGAACTAGGCTTTGAACCGATCGTTCCTATGGCAGCTTTATCCTATGTCCGTCCGATTTTGATCAAACTTGCCAGAACTGTGTACAGTTTTGGAGTCGCTACCATTAAAAAAAAAAAATTAAAAGAAAAAACTAGCTTAAAAGAACTAGTTTTTTGAACCGATCGTTCCTATCGCAGCTATAGTCTATTGCATTCCGACTTTGATCAAACTTATAAAAAATTCATAAATTCATAACGAACAAGGCTGCAAACCTCAAAAATGATGGAGGAGGTCCGGTTCGGAGGTTCGTACCAGTGTGGAATCTTTGGGTTCGGTTCGCGAACCCGTTCAATCCGAAAGTCTCATTTTAAGTAAGGATCCTACCCGAAAATCAAATAGACTTGCATAGTGATTAAAACAAGTTCGGAATTGCAATGTCACATCAATTTCAGTATTGGAAAATCCGTACACAAGTTATACTTGACATCGATTGGGATTGATTTAAGTCAAAATATTGCGGTTTTTTTTTTCTGTGTAGGCACTATATCTTTCTGGAGAAGTTCATCTATACGCGAACTAAGTTAGCGCAAGACTTTTTAAGGTCTTCGTTTTCTTTTCCAATAATTTATAACATTATTGACATTATTTCCTTCTTAACAATCAGACAAAGTGACTCTTCAAGATTTAATTTTGAATAAACTCATAAGAAATTTCTTTCGTTTGTAAAATTACTTATATTTGTGAACCGAACCTTATTTTTTGGAAAAAAGTGGTCCGGATCGGCTTCAGGTTCGAAGGGTCAAAAATGTAAGAGGTTCGGTTCATGGTCATGTTCGGGCAACCCAAAAAACCAGAACCGAACCGGTTTTTAGTAGTTTGATAAAATATAAAAAAAGAATAAATGATAAAGAATAAATAAATTCCAAGTTTGGAGACGCTACCATTAAAAACAAAAAAGTTTTTCTTAGAACTGGTTTTTGAACTGATCGAGTGAACAGAAGTGAGCTTTTCACTAAACTGAACAAGTGAACATGTTCTTGAATTATTTCTTTTTTGTTCAGTGACTAATGAGTTTTGTTAAGTGATTCTTGCTCAGTGATTTTGCACAGTGACTGTTCTCTCAGTTCAATTACTCACTTCTTAGTGACTGTTCACTCTATTGTTTTATCTTTTTCTGTGACTCTTTGCTGTTTCTAAATGTGTGGCAACTCTGTTTAAAGCAACTCGCTGGTGTGGCAGTCCCAACCGTTGTTTTTACTTCAGTAGTTAGGTATTTGTTTAATTTCAAATCAATACGGCCCGGAACAACTGAGCAACTGAACAACAGAACAATTGAACAGCTGAGCAACTGAACAACAGAACAACTGAGCCACTGAACAACGGAGCAATTGAAGAACTGAACAACAGAACAACTGAGCGATATGAGTTGAAAAAAAAGAACAAGTGAACATGTTCAGTAAAATGAACAAGCTTTCCTTTACTTTGGTTTAAACTTTAAAGCTTCTGGCAACCGTTGCGCAAACCACATCTAAAGCTTCAACAAGGAAATGAACGGCAGCACCGAACATATTGCAAAAGTTTGCAACATTTTTAGGTCATTCTAGGATCTTACTCAAGGAAGAAGCCTTTTAAGCAGCCTTTTTGCATTGAAACTTTAAAAAACTGCTTTTGTCCCCTACACATGCTGGCACGCCTTTGACACAAGCAGCAAGGAGTAGAGTGACGAGTTAGGAATTGGGAGCACAAACATGTAAACCATTTCGTTCTAAGCGTTTGCAATTACCAACGACCTCATTTTAAACAAAAGACGGGAATCGTTTCAAATCAACGTCGGCTTCGCTTGCACGCTCTAAACATCAACTGGTTTTACGGTTTTTTTTACCAGCTCAAAATAAAATGGTACCATGTGGCACGAGAGGATAAACAAACACATTTAGCAAAAGGATAGAAATATTGAGAGCTGCCTCTGGGAGTTTAGTCTATTGATTTTTATAGCGCGATAATCAAAATCCATTGCATACTTTCAGGCTGTGGCAGCTTTTATTTTGTTGCTTAAACCTTAATCTAATCTAATTTATGCTGGGATTTGCCGACACTTTTAAGGCATCCCACATCTTGCTATGATATGGCAAAATAACGTGACCTTAAACCTTGCGTGATATCACAGCAAATACAAACGATTTCTTCATGTGACTTTGTTATGAATTAATATATTATCAGCTCTCGGGCAATTGTCATGTAAATTCAATAAACAAAGTGCATTGCCTTAGGCAGCGATGCGAAAAGTGTCAGAGTTGTAGATTGCATCAAACAGTGCGGGCATAAATAATGAATCGCTCAATGAACTCTGCACAGACCTATCAATAGTTGTGTTACCATTCATATCTTATCATTGGAATAGTCCATAGGCAATGATTAGATAGTCCAAAAAATGCAATGGGTCTTAGGTGTGAATCATCAAACCAAATTTATGTACAATTTAATTGAAAAATTCCAAGCATTTTTAAAGCCATGCATTAATTACGGCCTCCTCCTCCACACTTTCGCCGACCGTCACCATAATTGACCTTAAAACGTGCTTGTGAAAATGGTAGCCCCACACCCCAGTTTTTAGTTTCCCATCAATGTTGAGGGGGGATATCTTACTCAGCCATCGCTTAAGTATTTGAACACACCCACCCACCCCAGACCCACATGTAATAGAAACGGAGACGCTCAACTGGCGATTGTCTACCATGTCACAGTGAAATTTTGCGTTAACACATAACACGCTAACAGAGCGGACAGTAGCCTCGACCACATTGTTTCTGTTTATATGCGTTTGAGTCTCAAATGTGACAACGTTTTGGATTTCATTTCCAATTAATTATACGGCCATTTGGTGATCTTTTTAGAGAAAGAGGGAGGTAAGGGTACAAGTTAAAAGCCTTCACCTACTAAGGGTAATAAAAGAAATATATCCTTCTACTAGAGAGGGACTCGTTTTAAATTTTTTCACACGACACGAAATTGACACGAACCGCATATATCCACCAGGCACGATCGATAATTTTTTTTCAAATTTTTCGGCAATTTTCGAAATTTTTCAAAATATTTTAATTAAGCTGTCAATATTTCGTTAAATACAGCTTTAAAAATAAGTTTGTTGCTATTTTCCGACTTAAGAGGTAGATTTTGAAAATGAATTTGAAGCTAATCGCTCGGAAAATTAAATTTCGCCCATACAACCGTTTTTCCAGCTAAGAGAGTGAAGGGGCTGATTTTCCGGAAGTTTGACAAGTAGTTATGGTTCAATTTTAATAGAGATCTTTAAAAATGAGTTTGAACCTGATCGTAATATAATTTCTGATCCTTACATAATTTTCCAAAAACTCTGTCATAGTACTCACTTTCAGCATTTAAAAAAAAACTACAGTGATAAATTCAGGTTCCTATCTCATCTGGTTTTTGCTGTATGGTAGTCAGCAGTCAGTCAATTAGTCAGCTTAAAATCTTTTATATATATAAATATATTTATTTTTAAAGAATTGACGAAGCAAAACAATATTGATTTTGACTCATATGGGCATTTCCAATCTGACATTCATACTATAAAATATTAAAATAAAAATTCAAAGAGACAAGTTTTTAAAAATAGAAGACTAACATCGGTTCCGGCGATGTTTTAAATACCCATGCAGTTGACAACAAAAAAGTTTTTCCCACTAGAACTAGTTTTTAGACCAATCGTTCCTATGACAGCTATGCGCTATAGTCATCCGATTTTGTTAAATTTTTCCAGAATTATGTGGAAGCATATAAAACTAATATATACCACGATTGGTGACGCTATGACGAACAACAAAAAAGTTTTTCTCACTAGAACTAGTTATTAGACCGACCGTTTATATGGCAGCTATTTGTTATTATCATCCGATTTAGATAAATTTTTCCGGTATTATGTGGAAGCATATAAAAGTAAGATATACTATGTTTGGAGATGCTACGATGGAAAATACAAAAGTTTTTCTCACTAGAACTAGTTTTTTTGACCGAACGTTTATATAATATAGTCATCCGATCCGGCCGATTCCGACAAATGTGCAGCCAATGTGTATTTAAAGACTTTTTGGAAAGTTTGGTCAATATATCTCTAAAACTGAGAGAGGAGATATCATAGAAATAGACGGACGGAGAGAATATATATACTTTATGGGGTCGGAGATGCTTCCTTCTATGCGTTACAAACATCGTGACAATTTTAATATACCCTCTGCAAAATAAATGATCCCAAGTAATTTGGAGATTTTTTTAAACGAAGATATAGCATTTTGAATGCATGTGTTAGAATTTAAATAATGTCCGACTTAATTTTGCTGTCTAAAAGTATGCTAATCTTTAAACAGTACATCGACTAGTAATTTCTATTAAATTATAATAAAGGTTCTCAACGACAACCATTGCATACTTGTGGGCAAGGGAACCTTTGGTCGGTTCGAATACTTGTATTCAAAATGATATATCTTGGAAAAAATTTCAGAATTTTTTGGAATAATTTATTTTAAAGGTAAAGAATATATCTTTCCGATAAATGTTAAGGGGAGCAAAATCCAACATATTTATGTGAAAATGCCCAAATAATGTTTGAATATTCCTTTATCTTGCGTTGAATGTTTCTTGGGGCAATGGTCAACATTTTTATACCCTTTACTCGTAGAAATATTCTAAGTTCGTAAAAATTAATAACTCCTACAATTTTACAAATATTAAGCTCTACTTTTGTATTTATATGTACAGCTGCGAAAAAAATAATAGCACCACTCTCAGAAGCAAATTTTCCAAAGACGTCATAATTACATTTGTAAGTTTTAGAAACCTTTGAATACGTTTTTAAAAGAAGGGGCCTCTTAACAATTAGGAAAGAAAAAAATAGGAAAAAGGATTTTCCAATCAATATACATTTTTCTTAAGATATTGAGATTTTCCGAACTGCTGTGTTTTCCACGAGCCTTGGTATTAATGTACTTTACTCCTGATGATCAAAATAATAAAATCAAAGTCAAATCTCTTAACCACGTGCGTTTTATCAAAGAAGTTCACCAAAATATAACATTTTGATTATCATTGATAATTATTTCAAGGGCAGTACTACTTTTACTAAGCAATAAAAAGAAAAACAAGACTTCACAAAATCGCAACACTTATTGTTTGTTTTTTGATCACTTAGAAGAAGTAAAATATTGGTGCTATTATTGTTTTCGCCACTGTATGTGTTCAGTATCTAAAATCTGTGAAATTTTTAGAAAGATCGGATAGTTTATAGGCGACATATCAAAATTTGAACTTTTTTTATATATTTGGGGTCACTGTGTGTTCAGTTTGCCAACTTAATGTTTAAGTTTTCTTGAATGTTAATATAAACAATTACTAACATTTTATGTTAACAGTAACATTTTGTGATGTAATAAGAGGTTTTAAATAATTATTTCCCTTAGCAACGGGTTTATCGATGTCGGGCAGGGCCAACTTTAACTTTACGCTCTCGTTTTCCTTTTCAAATCACTTTTTTGGTCACAGTATTTTGTACCTAGTAATTCTTTCTTCCGTGTTCTTATCTTGTTTGACTTTCTATCAGTTCTAGTTCTTCCTTTATTTTTGTTTTCTTTGAGATTTCAAGATGTACTTTCTTTCTTGCTAGATAAAATTTGAAATCCTTATCTTTATTTCTCTAATTTTCCCCTTCCTTATTGCTGGTTTCTTCCATTTACATATTTACTTTGGCGCTCTGTGCATTTTTCTTCATCAAACGTACATTGCAATTGGTTCATTAACATGTACAAGTGTGTGTTTTATGGGTTTTCCCCCCAAGTTTCCTAACGACTCATTCAACTTTAACTGGCTTATGGCAAAACTGGGCCGCATTATTTTGGGTTTTTCCTAAAACTAGTTTTGTTTGCACTTACCCCATTATGTAGATAGCCATTATTCCTATTGATATCCATATTGGTTCGTGTCATATCCTCCTCTATATCGAGCGCCTCAACGGCGCTGAGATCGAGCGGTGTCTGCCTTTCGGTATACGCAGGAGCTGCACTGCGCAGTGAAAATTGGGATGAGGTTTTGGTCCTTTGCTTCTCGTTTATTTCCAAATACTGTCGGCGTGCCAAAATAGGCGACTCTTTGGCGCTAAGGGTGCCTAAGGAAATGGCACTAAGTGGACGATGTCTGTGCTCTATGGGTAGGGTTTGGTCGTCCGATATGGTTAGATATTGACAGCGCAGGCACGAACAGGTGTTTAATTCGGTGAGATTATTGACCGACTTGGATTTGAGCGCAGGCGTGGCAAAGTCACAAATGTTCCGGCGTCCGGCGGAGGTTGAGACAACGCTACTGATGACGCTAGTTGCCATGCAACCCCAGATTCCAATTCCCAGATCTTTAGTGTGTGTTATTGCTCTTTAGACTTTGACAAATGGCTTTTGTTTGCCCCGTTTTTATCACACACTCCGCCGTCACCCACAACACAGCCGCAGCCAAGGTCATTCGCATGAGGCTCTTTATCTATGCTTTGGCTCTGTTCTCTGGTCTCTGCTATTTGACTAAGCCACATGTGAGTTTTCGTTAACGGTAATTAAAGCTTTGTCTGCACTTGAACTTATCAGAATTGCATTTATTTTTTGGAAAAAAATATTCACAGCAATTTCGGCGCAAAAAGGTTATCTCCGCAATGCAGGTTTATTGAACTCTTGTTTATGCACTTTTCGATGGACATTCACCAGTTAAACTGGTTTTGGGGTCTCCCCAGAAGTGGAGCACTTTGTCACTGAGCTTATTGCATAAGACCGTAAGTTGCTTTTAATTCTACATGGGTAGGTTGGTTGTTGATCATGACAATTAAATTCACACACGCCAAACTACGCAAAAACAACAATAACACTCAAGACTACGATAATAATACAGACGACGAATCGAGACAAAAATTGGATGTGCTCACTGCTTTGCATTTGCTGTTCAACTGAAACTGAAACGGAGAAAAACGGTTAACTGAAAACGAAAGCTGGGGGCCAGCCAGAAAGCTTTGCTTATGGAAAAGCTTTGGAGCACAACAGACAAGAGCAAATAAATAACTGTTAACATAACTCTGTCAACCGTAGCAGAGTTGAATTATACGAGCAACGCGCTCTCTTCTCTTGAATCAAATCAAATCGAATTTCAGTATAAGGATCTGTTGAGGTTTTAGTTCAGGGATCGCCAAGAAGAGCATGGCGAAAAAATGAGAGTGTATTAGTGTGCGAATAGAATGCG
Source organism: Lordiphosa mommai (assembly GCA_018904225.1). Taxonomy (NCBI): domain Eukaryota; kingdom Metazoa; phylum Arthropoda; class Insecta; order Diptera; family Drosophilidae; genus Lordiphosa; species Lordiphosa mommai. Next base: position 745,991 of record JAEIFT010000099.1, on the reverse strand, counting down.
ACTCAAAGCGGCTCTGACTTACCTCGTTGAAGGCTACGCAGCCACTGATTGGTTTAGCGGATTTTTATACTCTCGTTACGAAGGGCTCGGCATATGTTCGGATCGTGTCTGTGTTCTAGTTTATTTCGGTATTCGGTTCTGGATTGGTACCTTTGGTTCGGTAAACTGGTACGTACCGGCGAAATTTAAAAATCTTTAAGAACTTCTCAGAGAAGGTAGGCAACCTACACACATGTACGTTTTTTATTAAAATTTTTCAAATGTTCACCTGCATGTTGAATTATGTTATGTAGTACATAATATGTACGAACGAAATCTCCTTGATTTAATATTGAAAGACCTTGAAAAACCTCAACGAAATACGAATAAATTGTCAAAAAGCGACTTGCAGTCTAGGGATGGTAACAGTTATAACTAATATTATTGAAGTCCGCATATTTAACTCAGTAAATAAAACTCAATCAGTGACTTATATTTTTAAATCACAATATAAAAGTCTTCTATATTTATCGCACTTAATGATATGAATGGATCGTTTAAGCAGAGAGCAAACAGCTGAAGCTATAATAAATTGAAAGACTTTTATTAAAATATAAAAGTCTTTGAATGAGTTTTATTAAAAAATAAAAGTCTTTGAATGAGTTTTATTTACTGAATATTAAAATAAAAGTTTTTAAATGAGTTTTATTTACTGACTTTTATAATAAAAGTCTTTCGATCACTTTTTTCTGAGTAATAAAATAAAAGTCTTTCACAATAATTATGTTCTGAGTAATAAAATAAAAGTCTTTAATTAATGTTATTTATTAACTTTTTAATAAGTCTTGAAAAAACTACCAGTACATGAGTTTTATTATACAAGTCTTTCAATAACTGTTACTGTGTAATTAAAAAAAGTTCCTGATAACTATTATTATAACGATAAAAAATAACTCTTATTTTTGACCATTACAATAAAAGTCAGCAAAAAAAAATTTTTGTTTGTGAAAATCGATAGCGGAAAGGAAAACACACGTTTTGGTGTATTTCGAATAATTTTACCAAATGAGCTTCATTGTTTTATTTCTATAAAAATTTTATGAAAATAATTATTATATTCCGTCCATGACGCAGTTTTGTTAAATTCAGGGTGTCAAACCGGAACCCGAACAGGAACCGTATACCGAAAAGAACCGTTTGAAACTCAGAACCAGAACCGGAACCGTTATTATTTATTTTTTGCGTACCGGTATTTCGGAACCCCTTATTTTTGGAACCGAAATGACCGAAAAGAACCGAAACATTGTACCGGTACAGTTTCGGTTCTGAGTTTTTTTTTGTTATTTCATTTTTATTACTTCAATAAGGGATTTCTTCAGGGTAAAACGACGGATAAAAGTAAGCAAAAACTTACATATGTAAAGTTAAGGGACTATCTGGTATATACTGAAATTTTCAATAAAAATAACAATTTCATCTTATTTCTTTGCATCTATTTTATTAATTTATGCTTAATTTTTGAATTTACAAAGGAAATAAATTACTAATTGGCCCAAATGGACTTAACCCATTAGCAGTGTCAAATTGTGATCGGTAACGTTATCTGAAAACAGTGTATTTAACATTTCATCAAATATCAAAAGATCTTCTTGCTCTTCTATTATTAGGACATTTTTTTCTGAGTTAGAGTTTATTATGTTTAATTTTCCATCTTTATAACCACTTTCTGTTGTGTAGGTTGCTACCATTTCTTTTATATCTTCGGATTAAAAGATTTTTTAATTATACCGGTACATACCGGTATACCGAAATAAAAACCACGGTACCGGTACGGAACCGAATACCAAAATAAACTAGAACCTAAACAGAACCTTTTACCGAAACATTAGTTTCGGTACGTACCAGAACCGGAACCGAAATGCGATTCGGTTTGATTCCCTGGTTAAATTAGGAAAATAAAGAATATTCATTAAATATTTTCATTTATTGGGCGCATCCTTTTGTCGAATGGCTGATATGTGCTGTTGGTATACCTGATTTGATAAATTGTTTTTTTTCTGCCTTCTGGGCAAAACCGATGTTTTTTTAATATATGGATTATTCAGATTTTTTTGTGTGGTAAAAATTATTTTTGAAAAATGTTCAAAAAAAAATTTAAAAAAAAACGCCTTTTTGAGAGTTTCGAAAACAGGCTACCCCTTGAAGTCATAAATGACAATTCGTTATTCGTCCATACCCAAAATAAAAAAAGGCAACTCTCGTAAAAAGCTTTTGTCAAGCTAACAGTGCTTTTATGAGTGAAACGAATAACCGTTTATGGCACAATGGTTATCGATAAGAAATTGAGGCGCCATTTTTTGAAAGCTTAATATAATAAAACCAGATTTTTGTTTTGTTTGTTTGGTGTTCAACAATTGTTTATATTTGGAAATGGCGAATTAGAGAATTTAAAACAAATAAGTAAATGTCAAATTGATTAACCAACAGAAATTGGATCTTAATTTAAGACTGAATTTTGATATCACTGGAAATGTCTCATTGATGAATAATTACCGTTAACAACTTGCTAATTTATAGTGTAAGAGAGGTTAGGAACTCAGTAGGCTAGGCAACATTTAGGTGGTGGTTGGGTTAGTATGAAACTAAAAAATCATTTAACATATAGCTCTGGATTGGGTAAAAATTATTTAAAAATAAAAGATGTAGATTCCATTGAGAAAGCAATTTAGCTGCCAGTCCAGTTAGAAGTCTACTTCTTACCCTCATTTTTAAAAGTCCTACTTAAATAGATTGTGACATTTGTGCAACTTACACCTACCTATATACATATATATATTCAACACTCATTCCAGCCTCGACCATATTTAACGTTGAACCAGCTCAACTCGAACTTAAGCTAACAATTAGAAAAACGTACAGTTCATGCTCAGCACAAACCAATTTTAAGAGGTAGGATTTTACAATCTGGTGTTTGCTTAAATACAAAAATATAGGAATCCTTTAATTTTTGGTTTTCTTCTCCCTTTGTTTTCGTTGATCCAGCATGAAATGCGACACATTCTCGTACACCAAAAACGTAATCATGCAGGCAGGTACCACACGTATAAGACTTGCTTGTAGACCCTTGTAGAAACCACCGGCACCCTCGTGTCTGTAATTGAAACAGTAAGAGAGAAAGAAATTGAATAACTTTGGGTTCCGGGGTTTTAACAACAACTTACTTAGGTAGGCTTACGCTTTAGCAAAGAGATTCTGCACAATTTTTGTAACTGCAGCTGCTGAAGCCCTTTTTTTTAAATTTGATGAAATGAAAAGACTCGTGTGTCAAGTGGAGACTTTTTTTGGGCACTTTTTAATAGCTTTTTTGCTCCGCTAAAATTCATTTTTAATTTTCCTCAAATTTGTTTGGGAAATTTGTTTCATTTTTGCATTTGGCTTAGTACAATTTGTTTTTCTTTTGCTTATTTACATACATTTTTTATATATATATAAAAAAAAATTAATTATGAAGAATCTTTTTGCCAAAACGAAATTTTGTCAGTGTGTGTTTTTTTTTTTTACAAATATACATTATAAAATAAATAATTTAACTAAACTACAAACTAAATGTGTGGGATGAAATGCAGATTTCTGAAATTTGATTTCACAACATAACTAAACTAATCTAACTAGGACATGGAATACACTTAAGATTAGGTTTAAGCAAAGCATCATGAATTATAACAATAATACAAAAAAAAAAAATATTTTGTCATTTATTTGCTGGTGCTGCCGGCTGCTTAAGTAGTGTTGGTGAAGGAGGTTCATATATTCTACTACAGATTCTAGATAATACTCTCTCTCTTAGCTGGTTAGCTTTTCCCATATGAGCATGACCATGCATATATTGGGCGTCACATGAACCAGATATGGCACCAGACCCTTATAGAAACCACGCATACGTTCGTACCTCCACGTCTGTTTAATGCAGTCCCAGGTGCCATTATAACGATGATGATGATCCTGTAGACGGGCACGCACCACCTGATATGGATAAGTGGCCGCAGCAGCTATCAGTTTAGAGATGGCAGCAAAAGCCAAATATTCGGTGGTGGCCTGGCAAGAGAAACAAAAAATAAAAAAAATGTCAAAATTTGAACAGCTGCCAAATCACACGACTCGACGTCATACACACAAATATGTATGTGACTTACCAATTTTGTATCGATGGGCAACTTGCGGTACTCATTATACGCATTCTTCAGCTCCTCATAGGTCATAAATTGTATGGCTCCATGCGAGACACCCAACATGCCGGGCACAAAACCTCTGTACAGTCCTCTAATACCCTCCTCCTTGTAGATTTGTGCCAAGGCATGAACCATTCCACGATATTCAGCATTTGCCGTTGAATCACATTGTAAACATAAACGTGTCTTGACCACCCAAATGGGATTGGTAAGCAGCAGGGTAAGAGCTCCAGACTCGGCGGCAGCTAACATGTGCATGGCAGGGCCCAAGGGCATGGTGGTATTGCCTCCTTGTATAAATGTTTTAATCGTATTGTAACTAAACAGAAGGACAAATGGGGGGAACTTTAGTAAATCAATAAAATTAAAAACCTTGAACTAAATTTTACTTACAACATAAAATAAAGGCCCCATGAGGAGCCCGAACCCCACACATTAGGTGTCACTCCCTTGTAGAGGCCACGAAAGCCTTCCTGGCGAAAGATGGTGCTAAACGCACTACCCAATCCACGATATTGCGGCACTGCTGCTGTGCGTCCATCATTGACTGAAAGTAAAAATGATAGAAAAAGGTTAGTTTGTCAGACATTATATTTAAACTGGATTATACTATCTACAATAAAGGCTCGAAGATTATTTTATACCTTTTTTTTTTAAAAAAAAAGAAAAGTTTTTTAAGAAAGGTTAAAAGATTCTATATCTATAAACTAAAACTATAAGGTTCTTGAGGGTACCAATTTTTTTAGGTGTGACCATAGCTCAAAAACTAATGTTGCAAGACTACAATTTCGGGTTTGAAATTTCTTAAGAACCGACTTAAACTGCACGGAATTTTATTGAGTTTGGAACGGAATAGTCTTAACACTTGGTATTCGGACGGGATTTACGTGGTTTCGGAACGGAATAGACCTGGATTCGGGACAGTAAAAACGGGATAGAGTTGGATTCGAGACTGTCGAGACGGAATAGACGAGGAACCTTTGTTTTCGGAACAGGAAAAACTCGAAGTGAATTTAGAAAGTTATATATGTAAATTCTGGACGGTTAAGACTTGCATTTGGAACTGTCGAAACGAAATAGACGTAGATTATAAAGAATCGGTATTGGATAGAGTTGGTTTTAAGAAAATCGGACCGTAGGAATCCGGAATGGGAGACTTGGATTTGAAGCGGGATTCATGAAGCGATAAACGTGGTTTCGGGGCGGAACGTAATAGACCTGCATTCGGGACAGTGAAAACGGGATAGAGTTGGATTCGGGAATGTCGAGACGGAATAGACGTGGGTTGGTACCTGACGGATATGGATTTAGAACGTTTGGTTTCGAAACAGGAAAGGCACAAATTCGTGAAGATATAAAAGTGGTTTCGGAAAGGTATAGATGTAGATTTTGGACGGTTAAGACGGGATAGACTTGGATTTAGAACTGTCTAGACGAAAAAGACGTAGATTGGAAACGATCGGTATTGAATAGAGGTGGATTTAAGACAATTGGAACGTAGGAATTTCAAAAAGGATATTTATGGATTCGTGACGGAATAAACTAAGATTCGGAGCGGAATAGATGTGAAAATTTTTGAGGGAAATGGATTCGAGACGTGGTAAACTTGTTTTCGGGTCGGGATAAACGTAGATAAGGAACACTCGGGAAAGTATTAAAGTGTAATTAGAACGTTTGGAATGAAATAGACTAAACGTGGATTCGGTATATGGTTTGACGTGGATTAAGGACGTGATAAACTTGGTTACAGGTCAGAATAAACGTAGATAAGGAACAGTCGGGATAGTATTAAAGTGAATTTAGAACGTTTGGTATAGAATAAACCAAACGTGGATTAGGGACGAGGTTTGACGTGTATTCTTAACGTGATAAACTTGGTATCTGGTTGGGATAAACGTGGATAAGGAACAGTTGGGATAGTATTAAAGTGTATTTAGATCGTTTAGGATAGAATAGACTAAACGTGGATTAGGGATCAGTTTAACGTGGACTTATGACTTAATAAACATAGTTTCAGAACGGGAAGGAAGTATAATTCTTGACGGAATAAAGGTGGATGCGAAATTGAATGGACGTGAACTCATGCAGGGAAATGAGTTAATATGGGACTGTATAAACGTGGATTCAAGACTGTCGAGTCGAAATAGATGGAGATTGGGAACGGTCTGGACTGGAATAATGTTAATCTAGAACGGTTGGAAAGTGAGAGATATGAATTTAGAACGTTTGCATTCGAGACAGAATATAAGTGGATTCGGAAAGGAATAGAAATGGATTCATGACGCAATCAACATGGTTTCAGGATGGGAAAGAAGTTTAATTCGTAACGGAATAAAGGTAGATCCAAAATTGAATGGACGTAAACTCGTGCAGGGTTAAAATTTGATATGGGACAGTTTCTTCAGAACGGGATGGACCAAAATGGGATTAAGCTGAATTGTTGTCGGAATATTAGTGGTTTTGGAACAGGATAGACTAAGATGCACGGAACTATATCCCGTGACAAGCGCTTATCTGTATCTAAGATAAAGTCGAGAACTTTTCTTAATCATTTAAATGCTCAATTTGACACGGGACTGGGGAATTTTGGTTTAAAAGCGTCATTTAATGATGAATAATAATTTTGTTTTTTTGGGATTTCGTCTTAACTGAACCTACGTCATCTGTTTAGCAACTGTACGGCTGGCAAATCAATTGTTGACTTCAGGTCCCTGACTAGAGACTTGTTTTTCGCCAAAATTGCCAACAAAAAAAATAAATAAAAACAGATAAGGTTAATTACCAACAACGGATGCGATAAGACAAATCGAAATCAGCACTAGCTCGTGTATACGCCTCCATTAGCAGGCTATTTATAAAAAAAAAAAAACAAATTATATAGAAAGACGTGCCCTGACAACAGCGCTAGCTAGCATCATCACTCAGAAAGGGGGCTCGTCTCTGGCAATTCAATTTTCTTTCTCTTCCCCCAGCTATTTTTAGTTGACCTTGAGGAATCAGGAATACTAAATGGTACAATGCCTGTTTGCACACCAGTTCTAACCAATAAAACAGGTAAAAGGAGATTAACAAGTCCGACTTGGCTTCCCGCTTGGCAACCAAACTTGATTTCAGGCTTTGAAAGTTTGCCGTTACACATCCAAACAAAAACGACCAATTGAATGTGTACAGTCAACTCGACAAGCTCTGGTCACGTGAGGCGGAATACAAAGATAAACAAGTTTTCGTTTCAGAGAACTACCACACACAGAGAGAGAGGAAACCAAATGCGTCATCCAAAAGACCTTGCGCAAGCAAATCTACGTCTCATCAGCTGTTCGAAAATAGTTGATGATTTTTGCCTAACTCCATTATTAGGTGTGGCGGGGGGACTGACTCTGATTGCTCCCTAGAGAGGCCTTTATCAGCTTGCAAAACAAATATGAAATTTCGTATGGTGTGATTTTTGCTCGTGCCTTTTATATTAAATTTTCGCATAAACAAGTCAAATTTTTTGTTATTTTCTGATGACTTTAACGCTGAAGCCGTGTTTTAGTAACTAAACAAAACCATTGATAAATAACAACAAATAAAAAATCAGCTCTTTGTGACTGTTGTTATGACGGAAAAACATTGTTCACGAATTTGGTTCATGCCTTTCTGTAAAACGAGGGCAACTTACAAAACTACAACATGTTCTTGTAGCTATGAATCAATTTGAATTATGCGACAAAAAAAAAAAACCTAAGCAATTTGCTGAGTCAGTTTATATTTCCACGAATTTGTACAGTGGCCTCTAAATTGAATGAACGAATGTTCTTTTCAAAATGAATTTTTTAATTAAAGGAGTAAAGAGTAAAGGTGATATGCCAGCTCATCATTTAAAGTTTTCTTCGTTATGAAATTATAGGACCTGTTCTGGTTCTTATATTAAGTGAAATCGAATACTAAGCTTGGAAAACATCGAATATCAAAAATTTAGTTCTATAATCATAATACTAGAAAGTTTTATTAAATTTAACCTTATCTCTTCTCATCTTTTCCTCTATCCCGTATGGTACATGGTGCATGGACCATTTCTCTTTTCCAACGAACTCTGTTCTAAGACGTCCCTTTGAATTCTCCCCAGCTTTCCCCCCAATGCTTTCTCTTTTCTACCGACTGTTCTTTTCCAAGGTTCTCCATTCCATTCTCCAGTCCATTGCCTTTCGTGTAATATTGTGTCCGCTTTTCCGCAATATATGCCCTATCCAGCTCCACTTTATTTTTTGTTTTATTATATCGACCCTCTACATCCCTGCCCGCCTTAAAAGGTCTGCATTTCGAATTCTGTGAGGAATATGAGATGCAGCTATCGCAGTTTACAATCGGTTGGATGTCTGACTCTAAGGAACTTGTATTTATCCATGTGCAGGAACCATATAGAAGCTCTGTAAATACGTTGGACTTAAAAATCCTGATTTTAAGCTAGGGTAGAATATCAAGTCTGTTCTCGTTTTCGAATCCGATCGATCGGAATTATTGGAGGTTCTTATTTTTAAGCAACGATTAGACAATTCGGTTTATATATTTTGCGTTCATAACAGTCGAATGAAAATAAACGGAAATTTGAAGTTTTTTGACAAGACAATCGATTTCTAATAACGGGAACATTTACCAATTCAGATTCCGCATAATTCGATCGAAATCGGAAACAGCCTGAATATATTTCAATAATTTTTAAAGCGAAGTTCTTTAACGGACGTTCAGCTGGGGGAGCACTGGGATCAGGGATGTGGAATCAGGGATGTCGGATCAGCGATCGGGGATCAGAAATCCGGGAAATGGATTCTGGGTTCAGGGATCTCGGAAACTGGGATTCGGGATCTCAGATGTATCTCTGATCTGGGTTCAGGTATCTGGGGTCGGGGATTTGGATCAGGGATCTATTGGTAATAGAGGACTATTTTATATTAAATAACTTTATATTCTTAAGCAAGAATTCTTATTTTGATTCTGATTTTTCTTCGTAAAGAGCTTCGCTCGTTCTACTACTTTTTTTTCATTTAGTTCAGAAACCTTTAAGGGGGACCTTTGAACAGGATTTTATAAGAGTTTTAAAAAAAAATTCTGGAGGGAAAACCATAAGAGCTTTTTCAATTTGGATTTTTGTTTTTTGTTATTTAATAATTAAATAAAAATGGAAAAAACAAATGTTGGATTTCGAGGGCTGTTCAAAAAGTTATCGGCCTGCCAATTAAGTTCTCAAAAAAAAGGTGCAGAGGTGGTAGCTATGATTCCGGGACTCCAGGTTATCGGAATTGAAAACGGTAAATGAGGTTATGATGAGAATTGATGTAATTCTGGCCCGTATCTCAATCATATTTTTCAATATTTTTTTTAAAAAGGGCGGCCATTTAATTTTTTTTTTTTTAGATTTTTCAAGTTTTTTTTGTAGTTTAGTGTAAAAAAACATGGTAAAAAAATGATTTTTCTCTTGATTGAGGTACGGGCCAGTATTAAATCAATTATGCGTCGATTGCAACATGGCTGATCCAAATAGGTTTAGTAGAACTGGCGCAATCATGGTTACCGGGTCAAAAAACTTGGTTTCGAGAAAAATGTTTTTAAAGTTTTGAGCAACGTATAAAATAGTAGCTCCACTTAAATGGCTATATTTGATAAACTGTTTTGAATTTTTAAAAGAGTTTTGAAGCGGATGAAAGGAGAATGTCCAAGCTATATTAATAATGCTTTTGCTAATAAAACAAAAAAATTTAAAGGTGGGACCCCCCTTAAGTTACATATTGGTTCATTTAAGCTGTGTTCCACTGTAGCTGGTAATAAATCAGCTGTTTGCTTTTCTCTATAGAGCTAGTAAATGTTAATGGTTAATATCGATCTTTGCTCCCGTGGGCCATAAAATGCATAATTAAAAGGTGGGCGTGCCAACTATTCCAGTTTAGATAAGCAAAGGAAAATGTCAACACGATCATAAATTTTAAACCAACTATCGAGATTCATAAACACAAACAGGCGGCGAATGACGCAGGCCCCAATAATAAGCAAAACAAACAACAAAAGATAAAACTAGGCATTTAGTAGATTTGATTTCCGACGCGTCTTGGCGGCACGTGCCAGCAATTGCATTGCATCACGATTACAATTTTTCCATGGAAAATTTCTGGTTAACACTTACCCGCAAAGCGTATTTTGATGAGATCCAATGGATGCAGTATTAGTGTGGACGCCACACCGCCCGAGACTCCGGCCACCATATGCTCATACTTGACATGGGCAAACACATTGAATTTCTTGGGACTTCCCTTGGCTGCCGTTACCACAGCTGTTCCTCCGGTAGCATTCATTTTGGTTGCTATTGTGTTGCTTTTTGTATTCTACTGTTATAATTTTGTGCTGTGCTGCGCTGCGAAATTCACCTTGTGCGTGAATTTTTTTTTTTACTATAATTAAAGTATTTTCTATTTACACTCTTTGGCTTTGGTGATTTTTGTTTTGTTATTTTTTCTCAGTAATGTGAAAATGAGAGAGAGACAAAGCAAAATCAAAGGAAATCGCTTGCCAAATTTATTTTGTTGCTAGCCGCAGACTTTTTGCTGTCGCCGTCACTGCTGCTGCTGCTGCTACTACTACTTTGTGTTGTTGTTGTTGGCCAGCTCATATTTTTCTTCGTTTTGGCTCGTGTGGCTATTGGCGTACCCTTATCGTTTCTCTTGCGGGGCTGATGCAATTTTTTAACTGTAAATTATTTGCGCTTCTTATGTAAGGCCAAATGCATCTCTTGCTGCTTTGTAGTTAAATGTTATTAACTAATTGTGTATGATGTCAGCACGTGTGTGTGAATGCGATTGTGAAATTAAGTAACAGCGATTAAAAACTTTTCTTTGAAACGCGAGCGAGCTAACCAGCAAACTTCCAAAGCAGAAATTAAAATGACACAGTCGACGGGCGAGTGTGACCAAATAAGTTTAGCGACAAAATAATGCAAAAAAATACTGAAAATCAAACGGCCAGGGCCAAAGAAAAAATACCAAATAAATGTGTGCCTAACTTTGTTTATTATTTATTTTAATTAACATTTAATATTTATTAAAAAAATTACTTTGAAATTAACCACAATTTAAAAGTAGTTTCTTTTAAATACATTAAAAACCAGTTGGTCACTCTGGCAGGGCTGCATTAACAGCCAGACTTGGGCGCGCAATTTAAATGCTTCTTTCAAAAAAGCAAAGGCTATATAAGTAAAGGAGAATTTGAAAAGTTAGATTTATTTGCAATTTGTTATGAAGTCTTTAACTACACTATTTTAACTAAACAGTAAATTTACACGAAATTTTAACATATTTCAAATATTTATTTAATAATTGCTTAATGCTATGGACAAACTTATCCAATCAGGAAGCAAGGAATTAGCCATGGTTAATTTAATTTTATATATTTTATATCGTGGACAACAGACACGTCTTGATCCGATATAAAAAATCTAAGATTCAAAGGGTAGAAGTAGCAAGAGCCATGAGTGGATGTAAATTCTAAGAGAACTTAATCTCGTTGATGTCATTAATGAAGGAGTATTGAGAGGCAATTGGCTGCATTACAGCGTTTATTGGGGAGACAGCTTGGAAGCAGGCTCAGCATAGGCTTGTGACTGCCTTCCAAGTTTAAGGGGGGAGATACAATTAGACCGACCAAAAAATCAATTTTTTTTGCTTAAAAAGTTAGTACATTTTCTGGAGAATACAATGGTGAAAGTCCCATATTGAAATTTAAAGCCTTAATATTTTTTTCGTCGTTTTTAGAAGACGCTTCATAGAGAGAATAACATAAACGAGTACGAGAATAAACTTTTCCACAAAACTAATCAACCGATTCGGCTAAAATTTTGAGGATTTTTTCTTTATAACATTAGCTACTATATGAACTAAATTTTTTTTGGAATTTTATAAAAATTTAGAATTTTTGTATTTCAAAATAGATTCAAAAATATAATGAAAATTAAAAATTTTTGTTTAAAACCCTGCCAACTGTCTATTTGTATTAGTTCATCGACTAATTACAAGTGTAAGGAAGCTAAATTTATTAGGTTTTTGATTTTCAGATAAAAATTATGGAGTCCAGGATCTACGCCGTGAATTGGTATGGTGCCTCTTCTACATATTAGGCTATTCACCCTTTACATTTTGCCTATACGGAGCTGAGAAGTAATGTTGCGCTTTACAGCACATTTGTGGAACCTAAGTTAATAGCAAGTGGGCATTATTTTACTTTGAACAGCTGACGAAACATCGTTGTAAACAATGTTACTCCGGCCTTCTACTACTACACCATCAGCGAACAGATGAAGTAAAATTAAAGACGGAAGATAAATCTTATTTTAAATTTCTTACTTAAAATAGCAAAAATCAATAAATTTGCCAAAAAGCAAGCCACTTTATAGTAGTTTATAATAGAGGTGCGCGCGTGACGTGAATTTAAATGTGTCAAGGTGTGTCACGACGTTTCACGACATGATCGTGAGAACTCACAGAATTTCGTGCGTGTACATCCGTGATCAGTGCGTGATTCATGCGTGTTTAAAATATACCTCATGAATAGAAGTTATGCTGTATTCACGAACTTCTTTCTATTGTGTTTGATTAATGTGATCTTGTCAGTAAAGGAATTTTCAGGCACCTACTTGGCTAGGATATCCCATATTTTGCCCCTGACTGGAATGACTTGGGTGGTTGAATATCCAATTAATATGATATCTATTGCATTCCTGCTCTTCTCGATAATCCTGAATCTTATATGACCGACTTTATATAACTATAAACGTCAATATTAATATTTTAAATATTTATACGACTTTATTTTCGAAATTAATAATAAAAAGATTCAAATCTTCTTATTAGAAAGTATATTAAAAACTATGTCTTAAATTTATATATGCAAATTAAACTTGAATAATTTAGTTATCCAATAAACTGCTTCAGTCACACACTTGGCCACATTAAATATATTTCTCTTACCCAACCACAATTAGCCAGTTTCTGTGTTTCTAATTACCCGTCTGATTAGAGTTTGGCATGCCAAATTGATTTCCTATACCATTAATGCTCGGGGCGGGCAGTTTGCATGGAAATGGCCCAAAATATGATTGGGTCATATAAACATAACACTTTTGGTGCGATTCCTACTATGCCAAACACTTCTATTCCACTCCACACACACATTCTCACACACACGCACACACATTTCGATGCTTAAGCATTTACATAATGACTTTTGGCCCGTTTTATGGGCCTATATAACCTGCTGCTCCGGCTGCTGCTGGTTTTTGGCTGTTTTGTTCCTGCCCACGTGACATAAAATGCCAAGGAAATGCCTGGCAGAGCAAAGTTAATTGAAAATTGTGTCGACCCCTTAAAGGAAGGAAGCTAGGAAATATAAATGGAATCTGTTTAACTTGCCTTACACCATTCCGTTGCTCTTAGCTGGAAGTGCTTTACTCATATCAGGTGTCAAAGCCTTTTCAAGACTTTTTCCCTTCCATTTTTCGCTCGTTTTTTGGTATTTCCATGTCAAAGCATTGAACGAGAGGGAAATCATTGAGACGTAAATCGTTGCCATGGCAAATGCATCTTCAAGTGCATCCCCATGTCATAAACACCTCAGTGAAGCCGACATTCAGGCTGATGCTGAAGCAGGTCGCGTATCCTTGCGGCGGACACGTGAAACCATCATCAATCTACTGCCAACGACAGTTTTAACGACTTCTTGTGGATTACTTCAAACAAAATAACCACTTTGTAGTAGGGAATTTTATGTGGCCCCGGTTGGTGTTGATGGCTTGGGCTTTCTGCTGCTGCAGCTCCTGCTCCTGCTGTTCTCAGTCTCCCGGTATTTCGTTGCATTTGGCCAAAGTTTTGCTGCGTGCCGCAAAAGTTTGTAACAAAAGCCCTTTTTGGCTTTAAGAGATAAATATTTATTGATACTGCAGCAACGTGGCACATTTTGCATCTAGTCGTCCATAGATAACTATAGTTTTCAGTTCCAAGTAATTGTGGGTGCAGCTGTGGCCGTTTTCGCAGGGGTTTAATGAGTGGCATCTGTTGACTGCAGAAATACGCAAAACTTGAAGAATTTGATGCATTTTCAGGTTATTTTCATAACGTTCAGAAAATATGCTACCTGGTTGTTCAACTTAGTTTAGTTTGATAACAGAAAAATTGAAAACAATTTTTATGCGGATTTTTATAAACTTTTTATAACTTGGCACACTGGTTGGAATTTGGCCTTCCTTTCTTCCTTCTTCCTTTCTTCCTTTCTTCCTTTCTTCCTTCTTTCTTCTTTCTTCCTTCTTCCTTCTTCCTTCTTCCTTCTTCCTTCTTCCTTCTTCCTTCTTCCTTCTTCCTTCTTCCTTCTTCCTTCTTCCTTCTTCCTTCTTCCTTCTTCCTTCTTCCTTCTTCCTTCTTCCTTCTTCCTTCTTCCTTCTTCCTTCTTCCTTCCTCCTTCCTTCTTCCTTCTTTCTTCTTCCTTCTTCCTTCTTCCTTCTTCCTTCCTTCCTTCTTTCCTTCTTCCTTCTTTTCTTCCTTCTTCCTTCCTTCTTCTTTCTTCTTCCTTCTTCCTTCTTCCTTCCTTTCTCCTTCTTCTTTCCTCTCCTTCCTTCTTTCTTTCCCTTTTCTTCCTTCTTCCTTCCTCCTCCTTCCTTCCTTTCTTCCTTCTTTCTTCCTTCTTTCTTTCTTCCTTCTTCTTTCTTCCTTCCTTCCTTCCTTCCTCCTTCCTTCCTTCTTCTTCCTTCCTTCCTTTCTTCCTTCCTCTTCCTTTCTTCCTTTCTTCCTTTCTTCCTTTCTTCCTTTCTTCCTTTCTTCCTTTCTTCCTTTCTTCCTTTCTTCCTTTCTTCCTTTCTTCCTTTCTTCCTTTCTTCCTTTTTTCCTTTCTTCCTTTCTTCCTTTCTTCCTTTCTTCTCTTTCTTCCTTTCTTCCTTTCTTCCCTTCTTCCTTTCTTCCTTCCTCCTTCCTTCCTCCTTCTTTCCTCCTACCTTCCTTCTTCCTTTTTCTCTTTATTCTTCATTCCTTCTTTCCTTACTATTTTCCTTACTTTCCCCTGTCCTCCTTCTTTCTTTCCTTTCACCTTTCTTCTTCCTTCCTTCTATCCTTCTATCCATCTTTCTACTTTTTTCTTGTTTCTTTCTTCTTTCTTCTTCTTACTATCTTCTTCCTTCCTTCCTTCCTTCTTTCTTCCTCCATCCTTCCTTCTTCTTTCCTCCTTCCTTACTTCCTCCTTCCTTCCAACTTTCTTCTTACTTCTTTATTCTTTTTTATTTCATCTTTCTACTTTCTTCTTTTTTCTTCCTTCTTTCCTCCTATCTTCCTCCTTCCTTACTTCCTCCTTCTTTCCTCCTTCCTTCCTTCTTGCTTTTTTTCTTCCTTCTTCATTCCTTCTTTCCTTACTACTTTCCTTACTTCCTTCCTGCTTTCCTTCTTCAGGCCCTCTTTCTTCCTGCCTTCTTCCTTCCTTCCTCCTGCTTTCTTTCTTCCCTCCTCCTTCCTTATTTCCTAATATCCTTATTTCCTATCTTACTTCCTTACTTACTTACTTGACAAAAAAATTAAAACCAAGTTTTTATTTGGGTTTTTATAAACTTTTCCTTCTTCTTTCCTTCCTCCTGCTTTCATTCTTCCTTCCTCCACCCTTATTTCCTTACTTTGTTACTTTGTTTCTTCCATCCTTTCCCCTTCTCTCCTTTCTTCTTCCTTCCTCCATTTTTCCTCCTTCTTTTCCCCTTCCTTCCTCCTTCCTACCCACCTTTTTTCATTTTTCCTCATTGACACAAATTTATTGCCTGCTTTTTGGCGCACTTAAAAATTAATTAAAGCTGCTGTAAAAATATTTCCCTGATTTAATGCCATGTCATCACACTCATCAGTTGATTAGTGATTAGTTTAATCGACTTCGATCGCTATAGATATACCTTATCGTTACAATTCCCGTCCATTAGCCCATTAATTGGTGTTGTTGTAATTTTTGATTTATGTTGCAATAATTTAATTGCTTTCCTGTCACATTACCAGCGTTTAGTTTGCTAACAATTTTCCTGACCATAATCCCGGCCTGACCAAAAGGTTGTACATAATTAAGCGAAACAACAAAACAAACGTAACTAGAGTGCCAGCCATATGTGGGCGTGCCAAACCGCAGACAAATAGCCGACAGCAGTGACTGCAGCAGCACAAGGAGGAGGAGGAGGAGGCGGAGGCACAGACCAGGGACAAAACACAGCCACACAAACTGAAAGTTGCTTGTCATTGAACCATGAACTGAACGCCAACGCCATCGCCATCGCTCAAAGGGCAACTCTTCACTCACTCCGTCAGCGGGCAGTCAGTCAGTCATTTGGGGCTTGCGGGAGTGGGACAAATGTGGAGAAGGACAACAAAAACAGCAAAAAAAAAAAAAAAAAAAACACAAGCATCACGTGTTTGTGAACTGCACGTATTTGCTTATGCAAAAGGCCCGAGCGGAGCCAGACCAAAAAAAGGGACTCAGCGAAACTGGGTGCACCCATTGCAGCTAAAAATGAGCATGTAGCAATTGCTTAAATATTTATACGGAATTTGCATGAACTAACGTACCCGGCAGTTTAATTAAAAACGAGACATGCGACAACATTTTTTTTTGGTGCATTTTGAAATGTTCAAGGTGTTTAAATGATTAATGCCAATTTAATGGCACTCAATTGATCTACATTGATTGATGGCACTTAAATGGGTTAAGCCAAAGAACTATGCCCGGGCACAGTTAGTAGTCCCCCCATAATTAGTTGGTGTTCCTTTTTGGCATAATGTTTATCTGGTAATCTAAATTACATTTCGTGCATGCAGAATGCAAATAACTATCTAGAGTTCACCCTAAGCACACATACACGACCATTTACCGCCCTGCGATTATTAAAAGCGGTTTTTTATATAATGGACTCAACGGACTTTTCCTTGCGCACTGCACTGTAAGAAAACAAAAGTGGGAATTGCGGTGACTTCCTTATACCATATCTTCCGCATGGCTTGCACCAAATAAAATGAAGGAATTGCCGAACAGCAGGCGCAAGAAAATAGAAAAAGTGGTAATTACAGTCGGTGGCATTGCAATACAATCAAATATTTATGGTATACTCGTCAACTTAATTAACAGGTTATGTGAAGAAATTTTTGTGTGAATACACGTATCTTACGTAGGTTGCTATATATATTTCTGGCCTAATAATGAAAACGCGAATATTTATGATCAAAAATGGTTTTATTGTTTTTCAAAGTATTCTCCAGCAAGATTTATACACTTTTGCATGCGCTCAAACCAATTGACGAAGCACTTTTTCCACTCCGATTGAGACAACTCCAAAACATGGTTTTTTAACTCTTCAACAGCATCTTCTGGCGACAAAAATCGTTGACCACGCATTTTTCCCTTGATGTGCGGGAATAAAAAGATGTCATTGGGTGCCAAGTCAGGACTGTACGGCGGATGACCCATCAATTCGACGTTTTGGGCGGTCAAAAAGGTGCTGGTGTGAGCTGATGTGGAGAGCTTCATTGTCGGTGCCATGATCTGTCTTCTCTGTTCGTTTTTCGAATTTCTCCGAAGACTTCCGGCAAACAAATGGGTGTACCACCAGAATTGACCGTCACGTCCCAAGCGGAACAGTCGCCACATGACCAGTTTTACCGAAGAAACAGGCGACCATTTGCTTCGAAGTGCTTCTACCACGAACGACTTTTGTTGGATTTGGATCGTCTTCGAAGACCCACACGGTCGATTGCTGTTTTGTTTCGGGCTCATAAGCATAGATCCATGATTCGTCACCTGTGACGATCTTATAAACGTCTTTTGAAACACCGCGATTATATTTTTTCAAAATTTTTTTGCACTAATCCACACGAGCGTTTTTTGAGCGATTGTCAAATTGTGTTCATGCAAGGATGCCTCTATCTCACGGTATGTCACATGACGATCTTGCATTATCAGTTCACGCACGGCATCAATGTATTCTGGCACAACGACTGTTTTTGGACGACCTTCACGACCTTCGTCTTCGAGCGAGCGTCGCCCGCGATTGAATTCATTAAACCAATTTTTCACAGTGCTATTGGATGGTGCTTCATCGCCATACAAAGATTTAAGTATTTGGTTGCACTCTTGTCGTGATAATCCACGTCGAAAGTTGTGAAAAATGATTGCACGAAAATTTTCACGAGTTAATTCCATTTTTCTGCCGAGGTAAGTTTTTGATTAATCGTTAATCGATATCAAAAGTGGTCACACATGAAAGAGTTGTATGGAGCTTTTATCGATAAAAGTCCAAACTTTTTTTGGGAAAAGCCCAATTAGTCCTAAAATGGCTAGAAGTGACCTAGACCAGAAACTTAAATAGCAACCCACGTGTCCTTAAGACAGTAAACAATTTGAATAAAATATTTTATTTTTTACATAAAAAATTGTTGAAAATATACCTTTTTTTCCTCTAGTTAACCTATGTATCCCCTTAATAAAATACCTTTCTATAAAAATGATTAAAAAACAAGTAAGAAAGCCGGTCAAGCCCGACTGTAATATACTCTGTACCCGTTTGTATATAACTAATAACTTTAAAATGTGGGGCCACACAAACTGTGCAAGTGCTGCCCATCACGATTACGGGCAGTGCTGCCCACCGTAATTATTTGATTTGCTTAAAATTCGAATATCTTTCATCTGATCTGGAAACGGTTTATGGTGGATCGATAAGTAATGACGATTAAAATATATGCCTAAAAGGTTCAGACAATCTGTATTTAAAATTGTGGAAGATATTCGTTTTGTTCAAATTGTGGGGGTGGCAACTCTGCCATCGTTCATCTGATCGGAAAACAATGTATGGGGGTTCGATAAGTAATGATGAGCAGAATATATGTCTAGAAGGTTCGAACAACCTAACTCCAAAATTGCGGGATATTTGAGGTGTTTTTCAAATTGCGGGGGTGGCAACTCTACTATCGTTCATCTAATCGGAAAACGATGTATAGGGGTTCGATAAGTATTGATGAGTAGAATATATGTCTAGAAGGTTCGAACAACCTAAGCCCAAAATTGCGGGATATTTGAGGTGTTTTTCAAATAGCGGGGGGGGGGGCAACTCTACTATCGTTCATCTGATCGGAAAACGAAGTATGGAGGCTCCATAGGTAATGATGAGGAAAATATATGTCTAGAAGGTTCAAACAACCTAACTTCAAAATTGTGGAAGATATGACTCTCACTCTTACCATCTCTGAGATCTCAGCGTTCATACGGACAGACGGACAGACGGACATGTTTATATCGACTCGGCTGTTGATGCTGATAAAGAATATATATACTTTATAGGGTCGCAGATGCTTCCTTCTGGCTGTTACATACATTTGCACAAACCCAATATACTCTTTGTACCTTCGGTACAGAGTATAATAAATTCTTAAAGGGTCAATATTTTATTTCGAATTTACACTTGATTTTTTTAGTGAAAATTCCATTAGTTCTAATAACTTCCGAAGTTCTAATACACTAGAAAGAATCAAATAAATTTAAAATCTCTTTAGAATCTAATTATATACTTTTTAATTTGACCACGCTACCATTAGAATCAATACATTTTTTTCAATTAGATCCATTTTCTGATCGATTGGTCCTATGGCAGCCGATTTTGATCAAATTTTTCAGAACTAAAAGTATTCATAATTTGTTTCAAGCTTAGTTTTCTGCCGTATCATATGGTAATTAAGTGATATGTTTCCACGGTTGGTTGGCGATATTTAGTTAATAAACGCCAAGAAGACACGAATTCGATTCCTTTTATCCATTCTCCTTTTTCTCGCTAATTAATTGTACCCTAGATAAGTAAGAAATCGAATTGGTTCAGTTTTCAATGCAGTCATGACGGTTTGTGCAGCCCCGAAAGTCAGCTCTTTAAATCACTATTTCGATCATAGTTCCCGCGGGAAACAGGTCCGCAGGAGTCCCGTCCCAGTGTTCTTCTGAGTATCCCTGTTTATGTCAAATGGCACAAAGTTCCACCTCAAAGGGTAGATTTCTCATCGTCCAGATAGCAGCTTTGTGTTGGAAGTTTACTACATAAAAGATGAGAAATTGGCACTAAATTATATATTTTTATTATTAATAATTGTCGCAAAAGTTTTTCGTCGAGTGCAGGCCTGCAGTTCTGCAGTGTTTCCCCGAGTTGACCAGCATTTGTGGCACTTAAAAGTGGTCACGCATTGCTCAACCATGAAGCTGGACAGGAAATAACATGAAGCAGCTGCTGCTGCTGCTTTTGCAGACTGCCAGCAAGGATAACGGACATCATCATCATCATCATTGTCGTCATCATGATTATCCGCATACGCACACGGGGCGTATGATATATATTTATTTTATCTGTATGTTTGACTTTGGCATTAAAATGCGCCCGCTCGTGCACAAAATGCTGGCTGTTGTTATTGAAATCGACAACATTAATGCGAAAATTATACGAGCTGCTGCTCCTTGACTCTCTCCTGCACCTTTCGCCGTATTTTTAATCATCATCCACATGAGCAAGCTTTAAATGTAACCATAAACTTTTGTTTTGAAACCGGATCGTTGCAGACCAATTGCCGACCAACTGGCGTTTATCGAGGCACACTTCAACCAAATGGCACACCAACTGACGCTCGTCCAGCGGAGGACATCGATACCGCAGACCACACCGACCACACACAGGCCAACTGGACGCCTCTCCCTGTATGTTAAATAGTTGGCCACAAGTGTGACCCGTCAATTTATGAATATGATGGCCACGAGGCGAGGGTGGGGGGGATTTAATTAAATTGATGGCAGTTTCGGCCAAGTTTTGTGGCCAAAAAAAGTTGACAAATGTCACAAAAAGAGAGAAGGAAATTCGACATAACTTTTAATTGCTGACGGGGGAGCTGTTGCAGCTGCAATCTTTCAGGATCAGAGGCTAGGATCAGGATCAAACCCACAAAGCCATTCATCATCATCAACATCATCAGCAGGTGCTATCAAACAGATTGCCCTGCACATTTGCAACATGTTTCGTGACTGCAAAAGCTGCAATTAAGTTTTGTTAATTTTAATGAAGTTTTTTTTTTTGCTGTGTCGCATCTGCCAGCAAAAATAAGGGGAACTCTTGTAGGGATTCAGCTTGTGGTGTTTTGGTTTAAGACCCAAAAGCAATGCCAAATGGCAGCTGCTTGCCGGACTTTGGTTAGGGGTTGGACCCCGAAGCTCGTTTTAAATGAAGATCCAACCACAAAAAAGTATCTATATAAAATATATGGCTTGCATCTGCTACTGTCGCTAGCCCATAAAAGTGTACAGTGATTGTCAGAATATCAAAGAAGGGTAAGTAAATTATTCATAAAAGAAGATTTTACAGGAATATAATAACAATATTTGAAACACAGTAATTCTTATAGAAATGTTACAACTCTCAATTGGGAATGATATGAAAGAACGATAGAGATGCCACTCCAACAATTTAAAAAAACTTCAAATCTCCCACAATTTTAAAGATATATTATTTGAACCTTCTAGGGATATATTCAACTCATCATTACTTATCAAGCCCCTATACATTGTTTTCCGATCAGATGAACGTTAGTAGAGTTGCCACCCCAACAATTTAAAAAAAACCTCATATCTTCCACAATTTTATGGACAAATTGTTCGAACCTTCTAGGGATATATTTTACTCATCATTACTTATCGAGCCCCTATACATTGTTTTCCGATCAGACGAATAATGGTAGAGTTGACACCCCCTCAATTTGAAAAAAACTCAAATCTCCCACAATTTTAAAGATAGAGTATTCAAACCTTCTAGAGATATATTCTACTCATCATTACTTATCGAGGCCCCCCATACATTGTTTTCCGATCAGATGAATCATAGTAGAGTTGCCACCTCAACAACTTTAAAATAAGCTCATAAGTATTCCCAATTTTAAAGAAAGATTGTTCAAACCTTGTAGGTATATATTTTACTCATCATTACTTATCGAGCCCCTATACATTGTTTTCCGATCAGACGAATAATGGTAGAGTTGACACCCCCACAATTTAAAAAAACCTCAAATCTCCCACAATTTTAAAGATAGATTATTCGAACCTTCTAGGGATATATTCTACTCAGCATTACTGATCGAGCCTCTTCGATCAGATGAACGATAGTAGAGTTGCCACCTCAACAATGTAAAAAAAGCTCATATGTATTCCCAATTTTAAAAATAGATTGTTCAAACCTTCTAGGAATATATTTTGCTCATCATTTCTCATTGAGCTCCTATACATGGTTTTCCGATCAGACGAATAATGGTAGAGTTGACACCCACACAATTTGAAAAAAACTCAAATCTCCCACAATTTTAAAGATAGATTATTTGAACCTTCTAGGGATATATTCTACTCATCATTACTTATCGAGCCCTTTTATATTATTTTCCAATTAGACGAATAATGGTACAGTTGGCACCCCCACAATTTGAATAAACCTCACATCTCCCACAATTTTAAAGATAGATTATTCGAACCTTCTAGGAATATATTCTACTCGTCCTTACTTATCGAGCCCCCATACATTGTTTTCCGATCAGATGAAGGTTAGTAGAGTTGCCACCAATTTAAAAAAAATCCTCATATCTTCCACAATTTTAAAGATAGATTGTTCGAACCTTTTAGGCATATATTTGAATCGTTATTACTTATCGATCCACCATACATTTTTTTTAGATTAGATGAACGATAGTCGAGTTAAAAGCAAATCAAATAATTACGCTGGGCATACAGTTTGTGTGACCCCTTTAAAGATATCAGTTATATACCAACAGGTACAGACTCTATTACAGTTTTAAATTGCAAGGGTGGCAACTCTACTAACATTTGGCAAATGTAATGTATGCAAAAATGTTTGCCACATTAAAGAAAAACAATCTTGTTAAAAGAAATACCATTATTTATAGCCTTTATTGAAGGGTTTAACGGCTTTGCTCGGCTGCCTCAATTGTTTCCCACATTTACGTACACTTGAACAGAATCCTTTCGCATGTCGCACACCACCTTTAAATCAGCCGCACGTTCACATTTTCCAATTCCCAAAATCAAGTTAAACGTTTGTCATTTTGACTAATGGCTTATCAAACAAAACATACCAAAAAAAGAAATTTCAACTCAAACGAAGCAAAATTTATTGTATCGTAAATTACATATAACACAAAGAGAAAGCAAAAAGAAAATATCAAGAACTTTACAAAGCTCACAGCTCGTAAATTTGAGTTAGTGAAAAATTTATGTAAAACTTTCGTTACCTTTGAAAATAAAAACAACCCCGTTTCTAAGAAATTAGGAATGGACCAGTCAATGACACCACCAGCATCAGCGACTGGCTGCACTTACCTGCTAAGCGGGTTGAGTTTCCGAGGGCAATAAGGAAAATGATGAAGCGTTTAGCGCTGAGGAGAAGGAACAATAAAAGCCGGAAATGCTTAACTCTCCAACAACAAACCGAACAATGACAAAAGTTTCCGTTACTTTTTCATCCACGCCCACCTTGTTTTGGGGCATTGTGTCAACTGCCTGGGTCCTGGAAATATGAATTGCGTGCCCAAGAACAAAAGCAGGCGGCAGCAGGAAAAGTTCTTTCTTTTCTTTTCCTTTGCTTATTTTGGGGTTTGTCTTTTTTTTTTTTGTTCTTTGTGTGTGTGTGTGCTATTTTTGTTTGTGATTTATTTATTTTGTTGTTTGCCGCTTTGTTGTCACTTTATGCTTTTATTGTGCACACGCACACCACACAACAAGTATACGCCACGTTGTACGCCTAAGCCAGAAATCATAAAGTTAAACTTTTCTTATTACCTTTCGCTGCTTATTATCCTGTTGATAGTCATTTGGGGCACCACAAATTCAATGCGCTTTAATTGATGGGTTCCCGGCTTTAAGTCAAATCATAAGGCCGGAAATTGTTAGACATATCACCTGTCCTTTACCCCACCCAATCATCTCTCTCTTCCGATTTGCTAAAAAGAAATGTGTGGCTCAGTTCGACTGTCAGCTGCCGGGTTCAGCTCAGTTTCCGTTTGGCAAATAAAACATATGCTGCTTGCCTTTCATTCATTCTCTCTTTCTGCATATTTCCGGTATTTATTTCCAATGGCTTAAGGGCTAAAGGAACCCTACCCCTGTCAAGTGGCTGGATTTTTATTTATTTTTAATTATGAAAAATTGCAAAAAATCACAGTGAACTTTTGATTTATGCGTAGTGAGTGTGGGGGCAACCGCACATAAAGCGCCAACTTCATCAGTTGGAAAACCCCCCCCACAACACACAACACACACACACACACAGTGGCACTTTCATATGCAGCCATCCAGCAGTCAGACATCCACATGCAAGTTCTCTCGCTTACCGCATTGTCCTGTCAGCGTCATTGAGAATGAAATATGAACAGGACAAATGTGAAAAGTGTGTGGACATTGAACGGCACTCTCTGTTGTTCATTTCCCGGATTGACCAGACATTGTCCTCTTTTGCTGTACCAACGACAAAATTGCATGCGGTGGCAACGCATTTAAAATGTTGCATCCGCCATTTAAACGTTACACCGTTTTAATTATGGTCCACGCTTTGGCTTAATTAGTTGGCCTCAAAAAATATAACATAGACTTTAAAGCTACAGAAATACAAAACTTAATGTAATTTTTTGTTTCTTCTTCTTATGATTACTTGCCGCACGCAAAAGTTCCACTTCGTTAAGCAAAAAAACGGCCAAGCGAAAATTTTATTGGGGTGCCAAAAGGACTTGACTCTAACATGTACTGCGAGTGGCTGAGACGAAGGGGAGGGACGGAGACTAACATGAAATACAGCCAAAACAGAAAACATTAAAACCGCTGAAAAAAAAAATATAAAAATAATTCTAAAATAAAATCAATGTATTGAAGGAAAGTTAAGCTCATAAAATTTCAAGAGATTATTCAACTTGTCAGTTCCTTGATATGATTAACAGCCGGGATCAGTCCAGATATGAACTTCTTTAACGCTAAATTTGTGCAATCAGATGTACCTAAAGTAGACTCTAATTCTTCAAAAGTTTGTTAAACTCTCTCTAACTGTTATAAAAGCTTTAATTTTGTTCTTACAATCAAATCTAATGCGGTTGACATCGACGAGGTTTTTCCAAAATTTATAAAGTACACTCACAGAAAAAATAAAGAATTTCATACTTGGATCAAGAGCATTCGACCACAATAGTATGGTAAGAGTGAAAATTGTTGTTACAATAGTAAATTTCTTAATCCAAGAATGAATTTTCGAATTCGAATTTCTTGGACCAAGAATTTTCATACTTGATCCAAGTAACTCTCAATTGCTTCTCCCCACTTCCCTTGCCTATAAATACCAATCCGAGAACGAAATATTCTCAACTTCAAGAACGAAATTCTTAAAAATTTAAGAACGAATAAATTGTTTTTCAAGAGCATTCGTACTCAACTTATTCGATATTCTTTACCCTTAGTGTACTACATATTGCGTTGGTATGAAACTCATGTCCTTCTTTCCCTGAAATTGAGTGGTTATTCAATTACATTAAGAATAAACAATAACCGATTATGTACTGCCCGTTTTGTTCGACTACCTTTGACCATCCAAGCAAATTTAACTTCTCGTCCTTATGGTAAAAATAAATTTGACCAAGTGTTTTTTTTTTTTTTTTTGACAGCCTCATTAGAAATGATTTTTTTTTTTTTTACTACTTAAAGATGGCTCGATACTCGATAATAGAGTGGGTGGCGGTGTATACTCCGACGTACTCGGCATCAGTCATTCTTTCAGACTACCAGATCAATCAAGCAATCAAGAAAGCCCTAATATGAGCACAGTACTCAGCTCAGACGCTGAGTACAATAAGCATTTACTCTGACAGCTAAGCCGCCATTAAAGCACTTGGCTCAATATCCACGAACTTGGTATCGGTTAATGATTGTCGCAATCCTTTCCAAGAGATGACAGAACATTTGGGTCTCAGGACACAGGTATATAGAGGGCAATTGCATAGCAGACGAACTCGCGAGACAAAGTACTACCACCAACCTCCTTCCTGATAAGGAAAATGTAAGTATGCCCATGGCTACGTGCAGGCTCATCATTAAAGAACTATTCGACCAGGACCTATGCATGCTCGGCAGAGCAAACTGCTGGTCGGAACACATGCCGTCAGACGGGGTGCCCCCTACAACGACTTCTTTAGAAGCTGTAGGGAATCTACCTTACACTTTTTCTGCTCGTGCCCTGCTCTAAGTCGTCGAAGAAAGAAATTCCTAGGTCATACTTCCTAACTGATATTTCCGAATTCTCGGTCATAATCCGTCATTTTAGGTCAACATGGTGACTCAGGATCAGCTGCTTAAGATCATAGATTAATTTAATGAAAAAGTTGCATGAAATAGGCAAAACATTATAGTTTATTTAAGCGATTTATTAAAAATGAAGTTGTAAAACCAATTAAAATTAACAAAATGTAATAAATATCTAATTTCTACCCAGCCAACCATATCCGGAGCGCTCCTAAACTGGATTGAAACTGGGGTCCCTAGCAAACAGCCCTTAGGAGTAATTATGGAGCGCTCCTAATACGATTGAGACGGGCGTCCCTAGGTAACACCTCTTAGGTGTTTTTAGAGAGCGCTCCTAGTAGGCGGGAAACGGGAGTACCTTGCAAACACCTCTTAGGAGTGTTTAGAGAGCGCTCTTACGTAGGAGTAAAAGTGTGGTAAACAGGAGAACCGCTTAGGAGCGTTTATGGAATTTTAAAATACTTAAGTAGGCCGAGGCATTTGTTTTTCTAGGAAATTTCAATAATTTTCACAGTTATCCAAGTGTATTCGATTAATATTTTTAGTAAGTAAAATTGGGAGTGGTGCAAGGGGTAGTGTGTGACCCTACTGTGCGGGGAGAATCTGAGTTCGATCTCGCCTTAGAAGATATTTGATAAATCAAGTTTTTTCTTTAAAACTTTTACACATCGAGACACCTTTACCAGCTATTGGTGACAGCTGTAAAGAAGTGTGTAGCCATGAACAAGATTCTCTCAAACTTTTTCGGTTCGGATTCGGCGGAAAACCTGCACACAAGCCAGGAAATTGAGAGAAGTTCAGCGAGCAAAATATGGCCACTTACTTTGGTTTGGGATTATTATTATTATTTTTTTTTAGGGCGTCTTCGTTGGATTATTATTGGAGCCCAAAAGCAGACCAAAAACACTTTGTCTGAATTATCTTAGAATGATTGACGGAATCCTTTTTAAAAATCATAGGCGAATATAGAGGAGTTCGCTTGGAGTATTTGCAGATTATCCGAGTGAGCATTCTGGGACTTCGAAATCACTCTTTTAAGGATTCCCTAAGGAACACTTTTTCATATATGTTAAAAAGGCCTTTTTTCTCCGGCTGATAAGCATCTTTGGGACAATTTTAGGAGCCTCCCTAGGAGGGTATAGAGAATCCTAAAGGTGTACCCAGCGGACTCTGCTGGTTGGCTGGGTTCTCAATGGACTTAATATTTCTGGTGAATATTCGTTGGTTAATTCCTTGAGATGAGATACGGGGATCTAAAGAGGTCGACAACATGTTGAAAAAGTCCGTGTTTTCTTGATGTCTAGATATTTTGCTTGTGTTCGCATATCTATACCTTTTGTAGTTGTTGTTTATAAATTCGAGTTGTCGTTGTATTAGCTGCTCATCATGATCCAATATTTTACGGATATTAAGTGTAAGTTTTTCTTTGAATATTTTTCACACAAAAGATTTCTTGTCTCTTTGTTAAATTATTCATATTTGCGTGCATCAATATTTTCACCACAGTCCCAACCAAAGCTTCTTGTCGAGCATACCCACTGTCCATTTATTTGGAGTATTCACTTCAAAATGATCTGGTGGTTGTCTGCCCAGTAATTTCCAATCCAATTCGCAAATAATATGAACACACTCAATTGATTGAATACTTATATTTAACCTGCATTTATACCTAAAAGATTTCCCATGTTAATTTCCACCGAAATATGTCCCGCCTTATTATATCAATTACTAGAAACACTATTTCCAGCAGCTTTAATCTGGCCTATCAAAAAAGGAAAATCCGCTTTATTCAGTTTTTCTCAATAGTTTGGAAATATTCGTTCTCCGACGCTTTTTCGCATTCAATGTTTTGCAGTCTGACAGTTTTGGGCACTTTAGTTGTTTTTCTGCGAATCTCATGGCCCGCAGTTGTGGCCCAACAACACATTTTTGTACTAGCCATATACTATTTTTTTTGGTTTTTTTTTTTTGGTGAAGGAGAGAAGGGGATTTCATATCCTGGCACAGGGGCAATTAAGTTCGTAATCTGAACGACATCTGCTGCAGAAGCGGAGTTTCAGTTTGGTTCTTTTTTCAATATTTCCACAAGAAGTGAGTGGTGAGGGGGGTATAGGGGGTGAGGAGCGCTGGGGCTCAGCATTGTTTACAGCTTGTTATTAACTCTTTCGAATGCGAATGAAGTTTTTTTCCTGTTTTTTTTTTTTGCCACAGCTGCAGTGGCATCAAGGCTTGTGATTTAAATGGAAGAGCTGTGAAAGTGCTAATAGCTTAAATGTCAGCTCAGTTTGGAACTGGGGTCAGTTGGTCAACTTGGTTCGAAAGGGGGAGGCGGATAAAGACTTATCACAGTCTGTGTGGAATTTACGACCAATTGAGTGAGGATGTGCGGCGTTTGAAAGGGTGGGGCGATATGGGTGGATTAGGTATGAACAAATTAAACTGTTATGAATGGTAGTTCAAACTATTTTATACCAGATTATATATTAAGAAGTAATCACGGCTATTCAGTCTGCTTTCAGCTTGGACATTTAAAATAGTTAAGAAGATATAGCCATTTAAGTAGAGGAATGTTTTGCTAAAATAATAGAAGTTGTTTAAACGGATATAATAATAATATAATATTATTATATTATAATATATTATTATTACACTTATAACTTCTATAATGGTTTTTAGTGACCTTTTTTAATACTTAACAAATGATTGTTGGCAGGCTCAAGGTAAAGGTTGATTACACAAGTCAACAAAATAAACTTTTTTCACTTTATTGAATAGGTGCTAGTTATTCAAAAAGATTTACGAGTGCTTCACATAAATCAGTTTCCCAAAATGCTCCATTACGTCTGGATTTATTGTAACTTGAGCCTACAGTTGGTAACAGTGCCTATTTTGACCATTTTAAGGCATGTTTTGGGGGCAACCAATACGTCTGTTTTGAATATCCTTGATTTTATCGTAAAGTACTATTCTGTAGGTTTAAAATAAATTCTCCCTGATAGTTTTGTGATTTTTTTTAAACAAAGATATACCATTTTGACTCCATGTGTTAGAATTTACAGAATGTCTGACTTGATTTTACTGTCTAAAAGTATGCTAAGCTATAAACAGTACATTCATCGCCTAGTAGCTTTTATTAAATTATAATGAAAGTTCTCAACGACACCCATTGCATACTTGTGGGCAAGGGAACATTTGGTCGGTTCGAGTATTTGTATTCATAATAATATATCTTGGTTGAAAAAAATAGGAAAATTGTTCTGGATAATATATATTATATATATTCCGAATTTCTGTATTTTTGTTTTTACTTAAGCATACGATTTCATTTATTTTTAATTTCTATTCTTCTTCTTTGATCAGACAAAATAAATTTTCGTGTTTGAAAAGCCCGCTTAACTTAGGCTTGTAATTTTTGCTGAACCGAAAGGAAAGTTTTGCTTTTTTCCTCTAGAGGTTCGGTTAAAGAAAAGTCGGAATTTCAGATTGCCTGATTTAAAATAGTATTACACTCAGAATCAAAAACAAAACTTTGAACTTAAGTCTAGTACAAACGGTTTCAATAGTACGCCAAGTACGAAAATACTTGATACTTGGTTCAAGTACTCTTTTTTAATCCCGAAGTTTTTGATTTAAGATCGATTCGGGATACATTAAGTACATTTTCTGCACTTCTAAGGCTTTTTAAACCTTATTCTTAGGACGAAATGGTCTTGAACTAATTCCGATTTGTTCCTATGCTAGAATTGAAAAAGAGAACAATATGTTCTTGAACCAAAAAATTGCCTACTCAAAATAAGACCAATATGTTCTTGATATAAGTATTTCGTACTTGATTTATGAATTTTGATCTCATTAAAGGAACATTTTGGGAAAATTTTAAACTTAGGATTGATTCGTATCTAATTTAATAACACACAAGTACGAATCATACTTGTAATTTTAAGTACAAAACGGTATAAATTCTATCCCGTCCGTTCTAGAACGTTTGAGTATAAAAAACATTGATTTACTTACGCTATACTTGCGTACTTGATTTAAGAACGTTGTTCTCATTTCAGGAACATTTTAAGAAAAAATTTAAACTTAAGACTGATACGTACTTTACTCAGAAAAAGGATTATTTAAAAAACTTTCATCAAATCACAAAATGTTATTATTGACATATAATGTTATTATTACCATAAAAAGTGTTTATTAACATTAATTGTTATTATTAACATAACATGTAAATATTAACATAAAATGTTTTAGTAACATAAAAAGTTATTATTTACATAGAATGTTATTATTAACATCAAATGTTACTATTAACATAAAAAATTATTTTTTACATAAAATTTTATTATTGTCATAAATGTTATTATTAACATAAAATGTTATATTAACATATAAAGTTATTATTAACATTAAATTGGCAAAAATACATATGACAAAAATTGATATTTTTATGTCTCCGCTATTTTGTTCCGTCGGTCTTCTCCAACTAAATAAATCCTAAGAAGCACATGGATTTATTGACAGTTTTTGAAATGTGTTGGTTAAAATTAAATAAAGGTTTTAGGTGATAAATTGTTATAATTATTATAAAAAGCAGAATATAAAATTCTCATGGAAATTTTGCAAGTATTTTTAGCTAACGAGAGTTAAGTTACATTTTTTATAAAAAAATATATATTATTTCATAAATTAATATTTTTCTGTTTGTATTCACTTTAAAGCTTCATTTAAGGTTAATCAGCCTGCATTGAAGTGCATAATTTAAATACAAATATTTATGCTGGTTGACCAATTAAAATAACAATCAATGCCTCAAAGCCATCAGAGGGCAGACACACAGACAGACAGAGTCATTCATTGAAGGAGGGATGAGAGAGCAGGTGCTTTCAAATCGAAAATGAGGGCCCAAAGGCTGTGAGTTCTTTTTTGTTGTTGTTGTTATATTTGAATTGGTCAGCTGCAAGCTGTCCGCTGAGCACACGACGAGTTGAGGACAGGTTCCGCTTGCTCACGCAATATTCACAAAACTTTCAAGAACGCTGCGCAGACGCAGCTCGGAACTGAGCACTAATCATCTGAGTGACAACAGAAGCAGAGAAGCAACTGTTTAAAACAACATGTAAAAACCGGCTGCTAACGGCAGGTGCAAAAAATTTACCACTCGAACGAAAAATTTCCTACCTGATTTAATCTGCGGCTGTTCTCCTTTTTTGCTGTTGCCATTGAATGGTGGCGGCTGTTCCTGGTTGTTGCAGGTTGTCAAGGTTTCGCATTGTTTGTGCTGATACTTTCGGGTTGCTTGGGCATGTTGCCTACATGCATCGCTGATCACACACACACACACACATGCACAATCAAGGCTGTTTGCTCTGGCACGGCTGTGCCTTCAACTTTTCGTGTTCTCTTGAGTTTTGTATGTTTTCCCTTTTTGCCGGCTGGCAAACACCAACGCAGTTTGTGGTCGTCTGCATTTTGCGCGAGCAAAGAATGCCAACCAATTGAAAAGCCATAAAAATCCCTAGGCATAGGCACTGGCACCGAATGAGCAGGACTAATGCCCGTCGAGCAACATCTGCAGCTACATGCTGCCAGCAGCTGTCGTTCACTCAACAGATTTAGATTTCAGCAGCAGGAACCGGCACTAGAGGCTGAACAGTTAATGGACAACCAGAAAAAGACAGAAATGAGATCAGCTGGAACTGTCTTTTGTACCAATTCCGGCCTTTGTTTGGCAGGGCAGCTGCCAATTGCCAATTGCAATAGTTCATGGGGCTTTAAGGCAGTTGAACTGAGTCTGATATATCATTTAACCATAAAATTGCATCAAAATTCGTATGCCATTCCATTTGTAACTGGGAGTATGGATAAATGGAAAAGTACTTTTATGCCCCAACACAGCCTTTCCGGGCCATTACCTTAACCACACCAAGAGGAGAGCAGCCATAACAATATCAACAGTAGCACACTGAAAAAAATGAAGTAGTAAATCCAAATATTCACACTTTTTTATATGGAAGCGTAAATAATGATTATTAATGATTCCTTCGTTATATACAAAGTTCATTATATCCGAAATTCCCGGATTTATTTTGAAATAATCCATGTCTTCTAGCTTTACGTCGGTTTCGAACCTTCGTTCTAATTTAAGAAGTTTGCTGCCTTGAGTAAAACTCCAGAAGTAATTATAACTTTATTGATGATAATCCTGAATTACAATGGTCAACAAAATATAATGTTGTGCCCAGGGAATAATACCGTAAACGGAATCGTTAACCGAAATAAACTGTTTGAAGACAGGTACCGGTATCGAAACCGGAACCGTTAATACAATTTTTTTGAAAACCGAAAACCGTTAACCGTTATAATAGGAACCGAAAGAACCGGAACTTTACCGAAACGCTAATACCGGTATTGTTTTGGTTTCCTTTTATTTATTTGACAGATTTTATATATTTCAAATGGTAAAATAGCAATATATACACTCAGAAAAAGTCATACATTTTAAAAATTCGCCCTTAAAGTCCTCATTCCAGATAGCATAACAATTTATTTCAGCACTAAGCTTCATATGAATAAGACAGCTATTCAAAAGCATACAGCTTTCAGAGCTTATAAAATGAGTTTCTATTCATATGAAGGATTGTGCCGAAATAAGTTTTTACATCATCTGGAAAGAGGCCTTAAAGAATAAACACAATCAAATTCTCTTTTTAAGATAAATAAGAAAGAAAAACAAATGTCTAAAAAGCGGAAAAACTTTTCTTCCTGGTCTAAGTTTCTAAGTCATAGAAAATCCACCCTCAAATATAGAAATGAAAGGAAAATATTAAAATAAATTTTAGAACTGATTTAAATGAAATTTCGACCCAAAAAAATTGTGTTATTATTTCCAAAAATGTTATAAAGGGAAACGCTAAGGCAGCTTTTACGTTTCAATATGTTTTTGTCAGGGTGTCAAACCGGAACCCGAACCGGAACCCTATACCGAAAAGAACCGATTGAAACTCAGAACCAGTACCGTAACCTGAACCGTTATTATTTATTTTTTGAGAACCGGTATTTCGGAACCTTAATTTTTGGTACCGATATGACCGAAAAGAACCGAAACATTGTACCGGTACAGTTTTGGTTCTGAGTATTTTTTGTTATTTCAGTTTTATTGCTTCAATCAGGGATTTCCTCAGAATTAATAATTGGACCAAATGGGCTTAACCTAACAGCAGGGTTAAATTGTGATCGGTAACGTTATCTGAACGTTTCACATTCCATCAGATATTAAAAGGTCGTCTTGCTTTTCCAGTTACATTTTTTTTCGGGGTTGAAGTTTATTATGTTTAATTTTCCTTCTTCATTCTACATTTTTTTGTGTAGGTGGCTACTGGTTCTATTATATCTTCGGTTTAAAGGATTTTTAAATTATACCGGTACATACCGGTATGTACCGGTATACCGAAATAAATAACAAGGTACCGATACGGAACCGAATACCGAAATAAACTATAACCTAAACAGAACCTTTTACCGAAACATAGGTTTTGATACGTACCAGAACCGGAACCGAAATTCGATTCGGTTTGATACCCTGGTTTTTGCGATTTTTAGAAATTAGAAACCCATTTGAGTATTTTTCCGTAGTCTTACAGTATGGGTTCAAATCTATCCAAATCGCTAAAGATCTCTATCTAGATCAGTTTCATGAGACATGGCCACAAGGCGAGTTTTTTCTGGGCGACATAAGAATATAGAAGTCCTTTATTCTAGGTTGTTTTTCTGAGTTTAGGGATACCACTGGAAGCGTTAACCGAAATTGTTCGTCGAAATATAAAAAAGGCTAGAAATCGGTATATTAAAAAAAAACCTTTTTTATGTGGCGTATTCTTAGAACACCATTTTTTAGTTCTATTACATCCTAGTACCGGTACATACCGGTATACCGAAATAAAAATCTGAGTACCGTACCCGAAAACCGAAATAAACTGAAAACCGAAATATAACTTTTAACCGAAATTCTCATTTCGGTACGTACAGGAACCAGTCCCGGAACCAAAATTCGATTCGGGATTAATCCCTGGTTGTGCCTAGTTAATTGGATTTGATACTTTTTTCGAAAGTATTTTGGGACGCTGAGTTCAAAATTTACATTAAAATTGATTTTATTGTTGATTTTCAGAAAGACTTAAGATGTCCTTACATTTTCATCATACTTTAAAAGACGGTGTGTTTCAGTCGAAAGTGTTTGCATTTTTAATAAATTTGTGCTTAATATAAAAAACTATGTTTCAGTGTAAGATTAAATAAGTCGACCTTTTAACAATTTTCATAGATCAAACAAAACCATTTTTTCTTTTTAAAAATTAAGCTTTTTCTCTTTGGTTCTAATATGAAAAACAGCATTTCAAAATTTCATTTAATGAGTTCTTACTTTACCCTTATTTTTATCAGTGCATCAAAAGCAAGAGGCGACAATGAAAACTGAATAAAAATGTATGTATGTCCAGCAGCCACTCCCCTTTGCCAGTCCACTGGCTGTCGTCTGGTTTGCCTGCATTTGCCATGTGCAACAAGCTAGAACAAAATGACAACAAACAAAGGCATCAAATTAAAAACTAAACTGCATGCACTCAAAATATGCAAACAGCACATGTGGCACCGGTTGATTATGCAGCACTGACCACCACCACCACCAGCAACCACCAGCTACCAGAAGGGGTTGTCAATCCAACCCTCTGCACTTATGGCACGTAAAAATGTACAAGAAAATATTGCAAATTGCTATACAGCGACTCGCCGTCTCGTGCTCAACCAAGCGCTTATTCATTCTAGCATTCAGCTGACCCTTTTTTCTTTCTTTTGTGTGTTTGAAAGAGGTGGAAAAATAAAATTGCATAGCTTACAACGCTTTTTGGTGCGTAAGGAGCCATTTTTGGCATATTTTTTTACGCTTGCAACTGCAACAATGTGTTGGACCTGCCCCTTCATTGTCGTCACTTTTTTTTGTGTTTCGACCGCTTTTAGCTGGCTGGAAAATGACTTTTCCGCCGCATTCAAAGTGTGCACTTTAAAACCTTTCCGGGCTTTGGCATATTGAACAGAAACCTCTAATCCTTTTAGCCTGCCCAGCCTGGATAGCGGCGATATCGGAAAAAAAGGCATAAAGGCTTTGTTGAACAACATTTTTTATTAATTTTGTACATAGCCAGGGAATGCACTTTAAAATTGCGTTTGAAGCGCACACTGCACCTAAAACAATAAAAACTGGTTTTATCAGGTACTTGGTGCGATTTCTAAAAATTGCAGGGCAGTCGCATAGAAGCTGTTGGATGCTTTTAATCTCCTTCTCATGCATAAAGCTACGACAGAAGTCGTTGTGGGGAGCGTGCATCCTGGCGGATGACTTCAATCATAATTTGAACCCATACTTTAATACTACGGTCCAATATAGCCCACATAATATGCTGGAAAAATACTCAAAGAGGTATATCAGTTCCCTCTTT
Source organism: Lordiphosa mommai (assembly GCA_018904225.1). Classification (NCBI taxonomy): domain Eukaryota; kingdom Metazoa; phylum Arthropoda; class Insecta; order Diptera; family Drosophilidae; genus Lordiphosa; species Lordiphosa mommai. The sequence continues at coordinate 709,909 of JAEIFT010000099.1, read as the reverse complement.
CAGTTACATTACATTTTTCCAAATATTAATACCAATTTTTTTTTTAAATTGGATATAATATTTCTTAATTTGAGGACGAAATTTGATAAAAATTAAGAAACTTTATTTTTAAATTTATAATAACATTTTTCTAATATTTCTATTTTTAAGGGAGGATTTTTCTAAGATGCAAAATTCGCTTACAATTAGATGATTTATATTTACCAAAGAAAAGTTTTTCCTCTTTTAGAACAAGTTTTCTTTATACATATATCTTAAAAAAAGATTGATTCTGTTTTTTAAATGCCAATTTTATATATGTATATTTAAAATAATCATAAATCAGTAAGATAATTAATAAGAAACCGAAACAGTACCGATATTATCGCTTCGGTATGGTTCCGGGGTTTTCGGATCATATTATAACAGTTAACGGGTTTCGGTTCTCAAAAAAAAAGTCATATCTGTTCCGGTTTTGTTTCCGGAAAAACGGACAGAAACGGTTTATTTCGGTTAATAGTTCCGGTTCTGGTTATGGTATTATTCCCTGGATATAAATGATATTTAAAAAAATCCAGCCCATATCAAATTTATATTGATCTTTATGTTTATCTTTGTAGTAGCTAACGATGGGCAATATAAAACACCATTAACTTTGGTTTTATTTAATAGATTTTAATAAAATATAACATTTGTAATAAATCTGTCTTTAATGTCCAGAAATAACAAATAATTTAAAAAAAATTCGTAAAAATTATACTTAAAGATATACAGATTTTAAGTATTATTTTAATAATTATTTATAATAATAATAATATTTATAATTTTTTTTCTAATCAAAGAAGTCAGTGAATGCCTTAATTACGTTGAAATCGGGAATCGTATAAAAAAGTGTTGTATGAATGATTTCTTAGATATTCAATTACCTTTCGAAAAAAATTATTTTTAAATTTTATAAACCATTTTTCTTTGTTTATCTATTTATAGTTCAACAAATTACTGTTACACTTTACACAGATTGAGTAAGAAAGGACAATAAATTGTTTTTTATATCAAACAAAGAAAATTGTGTAGAGAATAGGTGGAAATACATGTTGTTAAGCAGGCAAAGGTTACCGAAGGGTGCATGAAGCGGGTAGATTCTCAACCAAAAAATAGTATATTTCACCATTTTTTGAAAACGATTACATCAACTTGGACTTGAACTTGATTTTCGGATCAAGCGGACAGTGATATACAGGGAATGGCTGCCAAACGTTCAAAAATCACTTTTTATATACCCTTGAAGAGGATATTATACATTTTTCTTGATGTTTGTTACTACGTTGATGCACAACCAAGAAATCATGATTTTTGCTTTTCCAAGTAAGCTAAGTTTTTAAATTAATTAAAATATTAATTTATTAGATTATATAATTTATTATAAGTAGCCTTACCACTTAATAATATTGTATACCTTTAACTGGTCTGACAATCTGAGTGAATGCGCAATGTGGATTATGTAAAATGCTGCCATAACTCGTTCAAAAAATAATAATTAAGTAAATTTAAGTTTGCATACTTTGAGGGGCAAAAAGCATGATTTTATAATATCATATACCTCGTTTATACACACAAAATATATCATGATAAATGATAAAAATTGGAATAATAAAGGAACATTTTTCTTTCATATTTGCCTTAACACTCATTTAATACCTACAATCTTTCCAACATTATAATCAGATGTTTAGTGTAAATTATGTACGATTCAATCATAACCAACACGTTCAAATATATAATTATTAAAGCATATAAAGTTTGCATAATTTTAGGGGTATTTATTATGATAAATTTTGTGTGTATAAACGTAGTCATAAACGTAGTATGTAACGCATAGAAAACAGCATCTCCGACCCCTTAAAGTATATATATTCATGATCGGCGTGATGAGCTTAGTTTATATATGTGCTATGCTCTACTATCTCCTCCCTAAGTTTTAAAGATTAATTTAGATGAAACTTGGGCTAAATAATATGACTTCTAAACCAGTAGACGGATTGAACTAACATTTTGACTGTTGGTTAGGAAAACCTGAATGGATATAAGTTATTAAGAAAAGTCCTGAATTTCACGTTTTTGCATAATTATAAGAAATACTATATTCATCAAATTTCAGTATGGAATTTTCTTGATGATTTTAAGTGACTTTAAAATAGTCTTAAAAAAAAAAAAATAAAATAAAACTAATATTCGAAAACCTCTAAGGGCAAAAGAACTTCGGTAGACCGAAGTAAACTTTTCTACACTTTTTTAAGGCCTGTTCTCAGATGAAAATAAAAAATATTTCGTCACAATGCTTCATATGAATAGAAACATTTTTGTAGATCTTTGAAATCGGTATGCTTTTGAACAGCTTTATTATTTATATGAAGTATTGTGCCGAAAATAAAATTTATGTCATTTGAGATCAAGCCTTTAATTGTTAAACTACTTTAATAAATAAATTATAATTTTTACAAATAAATTCTTAAACTTAAAAAAAACAGCGCCTATATAATTATATTTGCAATATTTATTTCAAAATTATATTGGATATAAATTTTTTTTATTATATTTATTTATATATTTATTATGGTTATATTTGATATTTGGCATATCCAAAAGCTTGGAACGTACAGAAATTTGAGTTTTGTGGTGTAGCTTAATTTGTTACGCTTGACGTGTTGCGTTGTACCATAAGTGCATTTGCACTTCGTTTTCCCTTTTGGTGAGTCTTAATAATATTTTTCACACTCTTATGCCTGCCTGATGGGTCTAACATCTGCCAGTTGATTTTTTGTTTTTTTTTTGTTTCTTATTTTATTTTTTCTCTGAATGTTGGCACACCGCAGGCGCGCCATGTGCCAGGACCCCAGTACTAGGACATATGCTTAAGCATTCGCCATTTTGGCTTTAGCAAGTGAAGCCACTGCTTATGGTCAATTGATCAACGGAATTCAGAATTGGTACTAATATTCAACCTCTCTCTTAACTCTGCTCTTAGATGCACTCTCTGAGAGCCACGCTTCGCTTTGTTCGTGAACAACCTGTTTTTAGGGCCAACTGCTGCTACGCTTGTTGCTTTGGCTCTCTCTCTCTCTCTCTTTGACTCGCTGCTTAGCCGAAGTGGCCTGTGTGCGACTATAAAAAGGACGAAACTGCGGCGCTCGCTTTAGTCCTACGACAAACGCCGCGTTGTTTGCTTCGCAGCAACAGAAGAATTTCAATTGGATTTGAAATAAGAATATTTTTGAAACAATTTCTTGTGTGGTATTTCGCTCGCTCTCTCTTTTTATACCGCGTGTGTGCGTGAAGTGCGTATATAATTGTAACATTGTGGGTCCTTTTCATAAGGTGTTTAGCTTTCGCTCTCTGGCAAAAAGAATGCGTAAAAGTCATTTGCATAAATTCTTTTTATTTTATGCGCGGTGTGAATGAAATATTGTTCCCCCCCCCCCCACACTCCAAGTAAATAAGTAAAAGTTAAGGTGAACAATGGCCAACTCAAACATTTTGTGGCTCATACTATTGATGGTGTTGACGGTGGTTAACTCAAGTGTGGTCTTAAGCGATGTTAACAACATGTTGCGCGATACCAAGGCCAACACTTCAAAGAAACCAGCCACTTCCAGTGTCGAGCTGCTCCGATTTGTGGATGCCGAAGAGGAGGATGATAATGAGGCGGATGCCAACTCGCTGGAAATGCAATCGCAAACTGGTGGTGACCAACAGCCATTGAAATTGAGCGATCAGGTACGCCTTCTGACCAAACAATTGAATGCTTTGATGATGCGTCGCCGCGAGGATTACGAAATGTTGGAGCATAATTTACGCAAATCCTTGAGATTGACCTCAGATGCGGCCACTGTGGATGCGGATGTGCGCAGCGAATTGGAGCAATTGAGGTAAGTGGACAAATTGAAATGTTAATTAAATGACTTTAGCAGCAAGAAAGCTTGATGGGAGCAACTTCATCACCAGTCCAGGCGGTGGGGGAGCGTGTAGCTACTTGGCAGTCCAAGTTTTGTGATTTGTTTGTTTGTCAGGCCTGACTAATAATGATGGTCTCATCGCATTTTCCTGGCTTTCTGTTTGTTCAGGCCACATCAAAATGGCACACTCTTAATTTACTGTACAAATAGCTTAGGTTAGTTCATTTTTTTTTTTTTTTTTCATTCTGCTTTCCGCTGTTGTCGTGGACATCGTAAACTTTTGCCAGTGACACCGTAAATAATTCAACACACGCGTGTGCCGACAGTAGAGACATGACAAGGACCTTACATGGCCAAGCGCCAGTCAAACGTCATGTCAACTGTGGTTTATGTGCCACCCCCCATCCACCAACCTCATCAACTCACCCACGACATCATTATCTGATTGAGCGCACCAGTGTGTGGATGTGGGTTGAACAGGAGCAGGAGGAGTGGATGGGGTTCTGTCCATTAGTCTGCCCTTTGCTGTTTTGTTGCTGATTTGAGTAAATTTGATAACTTTTGCTTTAACATGCAGCTTCCATTTTAGTAATTAAAATGTGCCGCCAGTATTGAAAATCGTTTTTCATTAACCAGTCCTCAGCCCCAGTTGAAGTTTACTGCAAACGCACTGTTCTCACTGTTGCGTATTCAATTTGCTCGCATGCCATTGACAGGCATTTCCAATATTCACTTGAATGACATAAGCTGAATAAAACTGCGAACAAAAAATTGCAGCCATGCGAAAAATTGCGAAAAAAAAAGAAATTGGTTGACTTTACATGCGAAGAGGTAACAATAGTTTAGTCATTTTTTTTGGGCGTTGTTGTGTGTTTAGAGAGCTTGATTAGAAATGGAAATTGATGAGAAGGGTGACACAAAAAAAGAACACTCGATTTGGATTAATGGAACATTTTAAGCACTATTTTTAATAATCAATGGATAATTTTAAATACTTGCTTGGGTTTCCTAGTTTTTAGTCGAGTTTAAGTAGATCCTCATTTCATTCTTCCTTTTTCTTCTTTAGAAGAACGAAAACGAGCGTCTTTATTTTCGTACTCGGCTTGGACGGCCTTTACCTGCGATTGTGTATATCGTCAACAACCAGATTCTATAACTAAATCTTGCCAGGATCTTATTATACCCTTGCAGAGGGTATATTAAAATTGTCACGATGTTTGTAACGCAGTGAAGGAAGCATTTCCGACCACATAAAGTATATATATTCTTCATCAGCATAACGAGCTGAGTTCATTTCCGTTTGTCCGTCTGTCCGTCCGTCTGTCCGTCTGTTTCTATGCTATCTCCTCCCTCAGTTTTGAAGCTATCTTGACCAAACTTTGCCAAAGGTCTTTAAATACAAATACGCTGCACATTTGTCGGAATCGGCCGGATCGGATGACTATATCATATAGCTGCCATAGGAACGATCGGTCCAAAAACTAGTTTTAATGAGAAAAACTTTTTTGTATTCCATCGTAGCGTCACCAATCTTGGTATATATTACTTTTATATGCTTTCACACAATTTTGAAAAAATTTGTCAAAATCGGATGACTATATCATATAGCTGCCATATAAACGGTCTGTCAAAAAACTAGTTCTAGTGAGAAAAACTTTTTTGTTTTCCATCGTAGCGTTACCAATCTTGGTATATATTAGTTTTTTATGCTTTCACACAATTTTGGAAAAATTTATCAAAATCGGATGACTATAGCATATAGCTGCCATATAAACGGTCTGTCAAAAAACTAGTTCTAGTGAGAAAAACTTTTTTGTTTTCCATCGTAGCGTTACCAATCTTGGTATATATTAGTTTTATATGCTTTCACACAATTTTGGAAAAATTTATAAAAATCAGATGACTATAGCATATAGCTGCCATATAAACGGTCAGTCAAAAAACTAGTTCTAGTGAGAAATACTTTTTTGTTATCAATGGTAGCGTCTTTCAAAAACTGCAAGGGTATTTAAAACATCGGCGTAGCCGATGTTAGCTTTCTATTTTTTTTTCTTTAAGTCTTTTTATTTTTATTTAAAAGAGTATTTTAATATTAAATATAAATGGAAACAGTATTACCCGTATATTATTAGTCATATGAAGCCATCAATTAAAGGTTAATATCCAAAGGAAAATTAAAATGTTATTCAGAACAGCTTGGTTTAGTCACAGTCGCTTGGTTTTGATTTTCATGCAAAATTTCAAAATTTTTGGAAAATAAATTCTTTAAAAAAATATCACTTCATTTACTATTTTACCAATACTCGTAAAAATAGCCTGTCAGAATTTCAGTACGAACTGTATGAAATTTGTACCGCTTTCTACCTACAATTTCAGGAACTATTGTGTTAGGGTGAACTAAAAATCGTATATCGTAATATTTACTAAAATAAAAATAATGAATAATACAAAAAAATGAAAGGGGCATTATTTTTCTCTTAATTATTTACAAAAAAAAATGTAATCTCTACATATAATAAGTTTGTTCAAATTCAAAAATTCATTGGCAATTATTATCAACTAAGCTAAAACTTCTGGTGAAAGGGTGAAAAAGGAAAGGGTTTTTGGAAAATTTCTCTATGTAGGCCTCATTCCAGATGACATAAAAATGTATTTCGGCATTATAAATAAGACAGCTTCTCAAAAGCATTCCGCTTTCAGAGCGTTTAAAAAGTGATTCTATTCATATGAAGCATAAAGTCGAAATAAATTTGTATGCCATAAAGGGAAAATGCCCGTTAAATTTGTAAAGTGAAACAATTTATGTTATACGATAGGTTAAAAACCCTGTATGTAAGTTAAGTTAGCAAAATATTCCGCCCACAAGAAAAATATAAAAATAATATTCGAATTTTGGAAAATCTACCTCAAGGTCGAAAGTCGGGAATTGGATCAAGGTCACTCGGGTTTTTAAGCAAATAAATATGCTATTGATTTTGTTTACTCTATTGGCCAAATAAAAAATAAAATTATTTTTAACTTTGGGAAAATCCACCCCCAGGTTGGTTAGTTATTTGAACCAAATAATTGAAAAAACTATTCTTCAATTTGGGGAATTCCACACTAAGGTCGTAAAATGGGGGGTTCAAAGCTGAAACCTATAAATCAACTGCGTGGTCGGGTATGTGGAAAGAAAACTTTTGCTTCTAAGCCATTGTTTGTTAAATCAGTTTGTGAGTTCCACTGGGAAAATAAATATACGAATATAAACGAACAAGCTTTAGACGGCTCAAGGTCAATATAACCCGGCTTAAACTTGTCAGTTTGAATATTAAAAAGGAAGTTGTGTAGTTAAAGAATACGTGTAGTTTTTCACCCCTAGGTAGGAAAAATCGAATAATTTTTGTCAATAAGATTTTTATATCTTATATTTATGCGTTGTGATATGACAGCTATTGGCCGCTAAGCTAAAATATTAAATCAGAATAAAAATCTTTAAGGTTTAAGTAAAAGAAAGTAGAGAGTTTCTTTTCTGTACAGTCGTTAGTTAGGCAAGCAGTTTTACACGTTGAAAATCACTGGGAAAATCAAATAAAAGATGAAATTGTTCACTAAACATTTCAATTGACAATCCCATTATATACAACAAAAATTACACAAAACTCAATCTACATCTCTATGCTATCTCTTGTCAAACTGCGCTCGTAAATTTGCACTGCTCAAATCGCACTTGCAAACTGCACTTGTCAAACTGCACCGAAGAAACTACGCTACTCAATTAGAACATTTTAAAGAGCACTTTTCAAACAAACTGAACTTTTCTAACAGCGCCACTGCTGGCTGAAGAAATGGATGCGCCAACTGAGTGACCTTTGAATTTCTGGTATGCGGCCAATGGCGCTTAACCAGGTATACTATTCTGGACTCTGTCTGCTTTTTGTGACCTTTTTGTCTGCTTGGCTTTTTTTTTGGTCTGGCTTATCTTAAGCTGTGGATTATTAAGGTTACAGCTACACAGCAAGCGTAAGGCAGCAACCACTTTTTTTTTGTATCTTCCCTTTCATCTCTTTTTATTAGGGAGTAAGTCAAAAGGCGTTGCTCAAACTACAACTCTAAAACTTTGCCTTGGCGGAGAATCATCATCCTGGTCCTCTTATTCGTTTGCAAGTTGTTTTGCACTTGCCTTTTGAGTGTTTCATATTTTAAGTATATGTGCAGAAAACACTGTATGTTTATTCTAATTTCTTATTCTTACTTTCTTTCGTACAACATGAAAAAATGTTTGATATTTTTTGGGAGGCCGTGAAAAACCTTTAAACTCTTTAACCTTCGAAAAAGAAACACCCACTGGGCTTGACTCTCGTCTTTGGTCGTTTCTACCCCCTGCTTGGCTGTGTCAGGCTTATCCTAGCTTATTCCAGTTACTGCCATTTTTCTGCTTCATCTTTAGCTAGATATCAGAATTGTTATTACAATTGATCAAAGCAATCGAATGTGTTTGAAGGAATATTATCAAACTTGAGAACTATTTTGTACAATTAGAAGAATGGGACTGTCGCTTTGATTTGGTCTATCACTTGATATGATTCCAAAGGGTTGGCCAAATAGAAGCAAGAATAATCAATTAACTACTTTATGATTATTTATTTAACTTTACTTTGATTTCTCTTAATTCGAAATATGCTTCTCAAACTATGCTTTTTGAGGTTTTTAAGAGAGCTGCTTAGTTAGAACCATTCTTTGGGGTACATTCATTCTTTGGGGTACATTTGTACCTCAGTACATTTGTATGAGAATCATTCAAATTCAAATGGATTTTTATTGTTTTTATATATTTGATTAACAAAACCTTGTTGAATTTAATGTGTTTGACTGCATCAAAACATTTGGGAATAACTATATTTTTATAAAAATTAAGCTATCGAAATATTTTTTTTTGCACCGAAAAATGCATACAATTGGTTTGCAGTTTGGTCTGAACATGGTCGAATATTTTTTAGTCGAATATATTTTAATGCTTCATTTACAGACATCACTTTTCGGCCTTTTAGATTAGTAGCCAACAAAATTTCCATATTTTTTCAGACGTGAAAATAGACTTGAATAATTCCTCTTTTCGCAAAGAAGTCGTTTCGGTTTCAGTTGACCACCAATACTAATAAACTGCTCGTTTTGGGGTACAATTTTACCCCAAAGACGCATAGCGAACATAGAATTTTATAGAATTATTTCGTAGGCGTAGGTGATACAATTTCAAAGGACTGACAATGCAGGAAAGATTGACTCTGACTTTTGAGTTATAAATTTCTTAGGGTAAAAATGTTTGCTAAGAACGGTTCTTTTGTTGTTAAATACCAAGTAAATTGTCAAAATTGTTTGTTAAATGCGCTGAAGATGTCAATAAAAGCGCCTAATCCATACGATAGAACGCTTTTTCTTCACAGAAAAATAGAATATTTTTGAATGATCAAATGGATAGTTTCCATATTTGAACTCGATATTTTTTTCTTAAACTATTTGAGATTTAATAATTATTCTGTGTAAGTCGAAAACGGATTTCCCCTATTTCGGGCCCTGGGTATCGAACTGCATCATTAGTTTTATGAGTTATAACGATGGCTTCATACAAAATTTTTTTTTAAGTTTTTCATCAGGTTAACATTTTTTCTAAATTGTAAAAAAATTATATCTGATTCTTGTGAAATCTGAATAAATAGTTTATAATGTCCTCTAATTTACTGCATTTATAGATTTTTGATATCATTGCGCTTTCAAAAGTTATTGTCCAAAAAAAAAATTTCAACCTTTTTTAGATAAAATTTTTTACAACAAATTACTTAAAATTTCCAAATATTAAGAAATATCACAATAAAATCATTTTTTAATGTCTGTCCCTTTGTTTTCCAACAATAACTTGATTTTTACTAAAATATTTCCTAATTTAATTTTATAATCCTAATTTAAATATTACCTAAATTGTCATTTTGGTAAAAAAATTTTGTAAAAAAATTTTTAATTTTTTTCTTGATTTTAATCTATATCTTTTGAATGCGCAATGATATCGATAAACTGTGAATATATTAAATTAGAGGACATTTAAATCTAATTAATTAGATTCACGAGAATGAAATATTATATTTTAGAAATTTACAAAAAAATGTTAACTTCGTAAAAAACTTTAAAAAAAATGTTGTATAAAAACAATCGTTATAACTCATAAAAGTAATGATGCAGTTCGATTCCTAAGGCCCGAATTAAGGGAAAACCGTTCAAGTTGGTCATGTCTTTTTGATTTTTTGAAAGAAAAAAAACTATCACGGTGTAATTAATTGATCTTAGTTTTGCATTCAAAGAAGCTAAAAAATTACCAAAGGATCTGAAAAAGGATATTATAATATCCCTAAGAAATGGCTATTTTAATATCCATTTTAAACGGATGCTTTTTTCTTGTGTAACACTTGAAATTTATTGAACTGCCTTTTTCTTGGCCTTAACATTGAACTAGGTTTACGAGTCTTATGCTTGGCTTATTAATAAAATGTTGTAAATGATTAAATTTCAAAAGTTTATCCCGATTTCTTAGTAAACACTTGTTTAATTCTTCTAATTTAATTTATTATTTAGGTAATTATATGGAGAAATGTAAGACCAAAAACAGCAACAATAACATAACTTTTCAGCAAGTCCTGTCAGGACTGGGATGCAAAAGTTTTCAAGTCATAAAATTAACCAACCACACATATACACATACACACCCACATATACTCACACATACCCCACACACTCACTCTTACAATAAAACAATTTGAAATATTACGTATACGTAGTAAAAATAATATAAAAAAAAAAAAATCAAAAACAAAAAAAGTTTTTTATGAAAATTTCATGTAGCTTTGCTCTTTTTGACAGTGAAATATAAAAATATACAAAAAAAAAAACCCAGCAGCAGCTGCAGCAGCACCCAAAAAACAAGGAAACTTTTTACCTAGACTTTGACTTGGTTGTTGTTGCGGCTGTTTCCACTGCTTCCGCTTCCTTCCAACTGACTACTTTAATTGTCTGAAATGCCACAAAAATGCGTACAAGTTTTGTTTGTTGGCTGGCAACTGCCACAAGTGCGGGCTACAACATTTTCATTTCCGTTCGAGGATATTATTTTTTGTTATTTTCGGGATTGCTTGGTCACACAGCCAATTAAGCTAGCCAGAAAATGTCAATTTCGAATGCGCACGTTTGAAACTCAATTAAAATGTTATGCATACGCCCCGTTTTAACAAAACCTTCCTGTTTATTGCAGAGCTGAGGTGGCCACTTTGCGTGCCATGCAAAATGGCAATAAGGAACGTCTCACCGTTGAGTGGTTGCAACAATCGATATCCGAAATACGTAAACAGCTGGTGGAGCTGCAACGCACTGCCGGCCAGGTAGCCCAAGATGTGCAACAACGTCGCACTGGGTATGAAGATTTGGCCACCATACGCAATGATTATCAGCAAATCAAGCTGGAATTGGCCGCTCAGCATGAGCGTCAACAGCAAACCGAGGTGTATGTACAGGAGTTGCGTGAAGAGCTGCTTCAACAGGAGCAGGATTTTCAACATGCACTCAACAAGCAGCAGCAGCAGCAACAGCAGCAATCCAAACTGGAGTCCGCCAGCATTGAGGAGTACAGCGGTAGTCGGGAAGCCACCAGCAGCAGTAGCAGCAGTCAGGAGGTGAGTAAACTTTATGCTAATGATCAGATAAGCACGCAGGTGAAGAGCACCAAGTGGCCAACTTTTATGACTTAAAAAAAAAATCTTCTCTTTACTTTTTTTTTGTTTAAGTGCGCCTCGGCCGTAAGCACGCGCAACCTGGTGGCATATTATCTGGCCATTTTATGCCTTATTTTATGCCGAGTGTGTGCCACGATGTGCTAACGAGTCGAGTCGGCACCAAATGCCTGCTTTTAATATGGGGGAGGGTGTGTGTATACCTTTGTACATACGTTGCCCAAATTACTCATACGCACCGCAGGACATTGTCGTATTTAATATTTAATGCCCAAAGCTCGCAGTTGGCAGCCACTTAGCCTGCATTCAAAAGGTGGCTCAGGTTTTAGTCTGATGGCCCAAACAGAAACATTAAACATTCTGAGAGAATTACATATTAGCTCTAAATAGTCCAGTGACGAAAGCGGATTTTTAAAACAGGTTGAATTATGTTTATTTTATTTGTTACGCAAAATCTATTCAAACGTCTTTTTTGCTAACTTAATTATGACCGATATAAAGAAAAGCTCTTACAAACAAAAGAAAAAAAATTTAAGTTTTAAAAAATGGGGCTAATGTAGAAAGAAAGGTCGTTAATTTAATTAAATCTTTATAAGATTTAGGATATCGGTTAAAAATGGTTACATTGAACAATTCATTTCCTCAGTAATGCTTATTGGATATATTTTGTTAGCTTCCGTTTTTCCTAAGTGTACTTTAAGTTTTCAGCGTTTCTTTTGGATTTAAGAACCCGATGTCTCGCAAACTATTCCGAATCTCGCTTTGTTGTCTTCCACGAAGTTGTAGCTCTAGATGCGGCCTACAAAACATTAATATACTGCAAATCAAGTAAATCCTTTCTTCATACTCATAATTACAAAAATTTTGAGAAATCATTAAGTTTTTCCTAATTTTTAAATAGTTTTTCAACTTTATTTTTACAATCGTTACGAATTTGACCAAACTATTTAAAGCAAAGTTGTAGCAAAGACTAATATAAAGAAATCGTAACAACAACTCAACTTCATAGGAACACTCCTTCATATAGTTATATGCCCACTAGCTTGTCAAATTGTCATATAAACTCGAAAATATGGCCAGTATAGGTGAAAATTAAAAAAATTTCAATAATTTTTATTTGTTTTCTTAAGTTTTGCTTTTGATTTTTTAATTATTATTATTTGAAAATACTAAAATTTTGACTACGATTTTTTTTATAGTATTGGTAAAAAGATTTCAGGCTTATAGACCTATAAATATGTAAAGGAGAAATCAAATGAAGTTGGGTAGTTCTAATGGTTTGTTTATTAAAATGTAAGCTAAAACATTGCCCTCAGTAGTTTGTCCAAATTCCTTACGGTTTTCAAAATAGGGTTAAAAAACTTCATTGTTTTAAAAACTTAAAGTTTTTTGATATTTTTGTAATTTATGGTATGAAAATTTAATTTTTTTGACTTTCATTATAAAAATGTTTTGTAGACGAAATCAAGAGCTAAAACTTCGTGGAAGACAGCAAAGCGAAATCCCGAATAGTTTACGAGATATTGTGTTCTTAAATCGAAAAATATGCAGAAAACTTCAAGTACACTTAGAAAAAACAGCAGCTATCCAGTGGAAACCCAGCCTGGGTTTTTGTACTACCATGAAACCCTTTCAGATTTTTTTGGTTCTGATGTGATCACATTTTTTGTGTTGCACAGTCTAATATGATAAGCATTAGAGTTGGGTCATATAGCTTTTAAACTAAATCTTATACACAAATTGCCAATAGTTTAATATCCATAGTTGAATATCACTTGCATAATTAATAAAGTGTGAGTTAGCTATTAGTTCAATTTCATTTATCTATCATATGTTCACTACAGAATCAAAATTGGGTTTTTTTATGATTGGTTTTTGTTTGAACTGTTTTTACGAAACGTTACAAATAGATAAAAAAAGTACGAATTTAAACGCTACACTATTTATTACATTGTTTTCCAATTAATTAGTTTGAAAGCTACGAGCAAAAATATTTGGTAAAAGTCAATACTTACCACATTTTGTCTAACCAACCTCGAGCCTGCTAAACATCAACTTCTACACTTTAAAAAGGTCGTTAATCATGAATTCAACTTAAAATGTACAAAAATTATGCTTTAATGCTCTAATTTTTATCAGTTTAACAAGACTCCCTAAAAGTAGGCAAAACAATAAGCGCAGTTTTATTAAGCTGCTCAGTGATCAAGTGTCTCTGCTGAACGCGCCCAATGACTTATTGGCCGCGTTCAGCAAAAGAACTTTCTCCCTGATCAATGAAATATTTCTTGACAATGTACATAGTCTACTTTTCTTCTTGAATTTAAAATGATATTTACATGAAGCCTTTTCAAATGTCAATTTAACAAGACCTCCTAAAAGTATGCTAAATAATAAGAGCAGTTTTTTTAAAGCTGTTTAGTGATCAAGTGTCTCTGCTGAACTCGCCCAATGACTTATTATCTTCGTAAAGAGCGATGCGTAGGTATATAAAAAAAAACAAAAATGTATTTTATTAATTATGTAAACTAGAGAAATTTTGGAGTTGCAGAATGCTCATGGTCGTACAGCTGATATAATGGTGATAGTTATAGACAGAACTTAATGTTGGTTAGAGTTCTTGTACTTGATGTATCAGCTTCGAATCGTTTCCCTAAGTGAACACAAAAAATATGTTTATTTTTGATTTTATTTTACGTTTGTCATGTCGCTGAGACGCATTGCGTCTTTTCTTTATTTTTATTTTGTTACTGTGTTTGCTTTGTTACTATTTTTAATTCCATTTTGCATCAAAGGAGAGAAGCACGGTCGAAGACATCAGTTATGAATCATAAGCCAACTCAAGGACAAGAACGCAACTTGGAGATCAAGAACAGTCAAAGAAGTGAATTTTCATTTTCATAATTGAGATGGAAGAATATAAATCAAAAGAGCATCTTAACGCTCTCTCCCAATTCAAACATAAGTTAAATCCATCTCAGTTTTCCTTATCTTAAATATTTAAAAAAGAATTCAACTGAAGACTGGTATTAAGCTTCAACTTTAATTACCCCTTAAATGATGGGAGTATACAATTTCTTCAAGTGGTTGTCTGTAGTCCGTTTTTGCCTCAACCAACTTAGTTAGGGCTAAAGCATACTTTGAGGATGAGTATGACAGAGAGAGAGAGCACCTTCCACCTTGTTAATTATAATTAAAGTCAATAAAGGGCAGCGCGAAAAAAAAAGTAAAAACAAAGCAGCTGCCAACAGGTAAAGCCGCAAGAGAAAGGAGTGGGATCGGCAGAAGGTAGAGCACAGTAGGGAGCCCCAGCTTGGCTTCATTAAAAGGATTATGCGACAAGTCCCTCTCCACCCAATATGCATGCGGTTTTGCGTTGAAAAAGAATTATGTCAGTGGGGCCACGGGAGGAGGAGCAAAAAAAAAACTGGTTCGGCAGCCACCTGTTTCTCGAGTCTTCTTTGAAGTTGAGCTTCAACAAATTTTGCTTGCTTAGATAAGCTGCCTTTTCTTTATTTTCGTTTGCACAAAGCGAGGGTAATTTTATTACTACAAATTTAAAAACCAATAAAACGTGCAGCCAGGCGAGTTAAGCGGCTTTCACTCAAGTCCAGGACTGGTCATCTCACACATGTGTGTGTGTGTGTTTATGTAACGTTAATGGCCACGCCTTTGCCTTGGCAATTGCTGGAAATTGCTAACAAAAAGCAGGAAATCACCTTTTAATCGCCCTTAGCAGGAATGAAGTGAACTTCAGTTTGCCAGCTGCCTTATCCGGGAACAGGCTGTGCCGTCTTTTGTCTGGCCAAAAGTTTTGGCAGCCAACAGCAGATGCTCTCGAATGCCCCCCGATAATCAGTTCATCTCATTGCCTGTGTGTGTGTGTGTGTGCGTTTATGAGCCCCGCGATGCTTCAGCACAATTTGATCCTTTTTCAGGTTTTGTTTTTAAGTTTCTTTGCTTCCCACCAAAACAGACTGACTGACTGACTGACAGGCGGACAGGGACCACAAAACCTGTTGTTGTTGCTGAACTTTCCAAAAAAAAAAAAAAACAGCAAAAGCAATTTTAAAAATTGTTATTATAAAAGCGCAGCAAAGCAGAAATTAGGTTAAATTAGAACAAAGACCGGGAACCACATAAAACAATAAAATTTTTGCAGGTGGCTAGACCAAAGGAAGAACACCGACAAAATAAAGAAAATAAAAAAATATGTGGTTAAGCTTTGTGTGTGTGTGTGTGTGTGTGGTTAAATTTAATCAACTTTCCTTTATTTGATTAGTTAAAGAAAATTACAAAAATAAAATATGCAAGCGTATAAAGGGAAAATAACGGGTAAGAACACAAAATGCTGGAAATACTTGAAATTAATTTTACAAATATGCGAAGCTCAAAAGGGAAGAAATATTAAAAAGAATATGCAATTAGAAAGTAATTAAAGAAATCCTTAATCTCTTATGAAGCCATGGAGATTACACAATGGTTTGATAAAGCATTACAAGTGGCACGCATATACCGAAGGAACCAAGCTGTTTCAAAAGATACCAAGTGAATTAAGAAATTCAAATATTTCAATCTAGACTGCAAACCTCCAAATTTTGGAGCAGGTGAGAAATCTTTGGGCTCGGTTAGCGGACCGATTTCTGGATCCTCTGAACCCTAGGTTTTGGTTTAGTCCTCTGTTCACTTGAACAAAAGAGTATAGTTTATTTTATTCGATTTATTTATATTTTTCAATTGGTTTAAAGAATACAAATTTGATTTAAACACATCACTAAGCCAACATTATTCATTTAGTTGGATAAAACTAATGTGGTTCCGACCTTCAAATTAAAGATTTAAGTTCAAGTCGAACTTTATTGTACTTAAAACAAGAACGAAGGATTAAAACAGTCCTTATATTCTTGTATCAATCCGTAAGGTCTCATTTCAATTACGGATCCTATCTGAAAATCAATTAGTCTTGCATAGAGATTTAAACAGGTTCGGAATTGCAATGTCATAGCAAAAGAACGAAAAGTAACTGAAAGTTCAAAATTTTGTTCTCGGCTACTATCTTTACATATAAATGTAAACAAACTAAAATCAATCCCGTGTGCTGTTGAAAAAAGCCTATTTCGAGTTATAAACAAACATACTCTAGCCAAAGATGGGATCGGGACAAGAATTTCAGAATTGGAAAATCATTTAAGTCCAAATATCTCGGGTTTTTTTTTTCTGTGAAGGCACTACAAGCCCAAACCACTATTAATTCGTACAGCATGGGACTATGGGACTAGGGACTATGGTAACTGCATAAATATTCTTATATATTTCTAAAAGGTTGTTAAATTATCTTTCATTTCATATATAATCTCGTGGGTACTTGAAAAAAAGTATTATCAGTCAATTTTTAGTGCTTTATGTGTTTATTAGATAAAATTTGTTTCTTTGCTTCTTTTTTAGCTCAATGTCATGATCAATGTACACATAAAATTCAGATTAGAGAATAAAAAAATTTCTAATAAACACATAAAGCACTGAAAATTGACTGATAATACTTTTTCTCAAGTACCCACAACCCCTTTTTTTTCATAGATATTCCTCTACTTTATTATCTTCGTAGAAGAACTATTCGTATGAGAAAAAGAAAAGAATAATTTATTTTGATCAGTTTGAACCTTTTACGGATTTAAGAAGAAAAAATTAGCACATTTTTAAGAAAAAAAAAAAAAGATTTTACTATCGATCTAAACGTATCCAACAATTTTTGAAGTTGATAAGTTCACAGAGAAAAAAAAGCTCAAGATCAATTTAATCTTTGCTGGTTAAAATGATCTTTTAATAATATCAATTTTTTCATACTATATATAAATAGTTTCTTAGACGTCTTCTTATAAATGTGTGCCTTGGCTGACTGCGTTGAGACGCCACGCAAGGTCTCGCGTTCGATCCCCAGACGAGTCAATTTTTTTTTTTATAGAAAAGATCGTATTGATATTTTTTATCATATCAAGTTAATCTTTGTCATATCGGAGTGAAATTGATATGAAAAAATGTGGAAATGACTGCCATTTCATATAATTTTTTTTCTCTATGTTGAATAAACAATGGCTTCAATAGCCCAATTTGGCTGTAACCTAGTGTTATTTAAATCAGCTGAACGAATTATTAATGGTCGGACCGTTTCGTGCAGTAAATTATATTTAAAAATCTTTTTCTGTTGACTTTTGTTTCAGATTATATATGAAATTAAAGATAATTTAACAACCTTTCAGAAATAATTAAGTATGTTTGTGCAGTTACCATAGTCCCAAAAATAATGTAAAAAAATGCATGCTGTATGAATTAAAAGTGGTTTGGGCTTGTATATCTTCCTGAAGAAGTTCATCTATACGCGAACTAAGTTAGCGGAATATTTTTTTAAGTCTACGTTTTTAAATCTTTTCCAAAATTTGTTTAAATGTTTGCTCTCTTGAACATTCGAAGGAATCTATAATATGATTGACATTATTTCCTTCTTTACAATCAGACATAGTTACTCTTCAAGGTTAAAATTTGAATAATGATTATTATTTTTGGGTTCCACGAACAGGACCAGGAACCTGTACCCGTACCGGACCCCTTTTTCAAAAATAAGGTTTGGTTCACAATAATAAGTAATTTGACAAACGAAATTATTATTGTGAACCAAACCTTATTTTTGAAAAAGAGGTCCGGTTCCGGGGAACCCAAAAAATCCGAACCGGGTTTAGGGGTTCGTTTCCGGACCGGTTTGCAGCCCTGATTTCAAAGCTATTTAAACACTCTATTCCTATGGTACAAAGAGTATAAAAAGAGTTTGGAAATATATGTAACAGCCAGAAGGAAACATCTCTGACCCTAAAAAGAAGGAATATATATTCTTGAGTCGATGCAGTCATGTCCGTTTGATGGTAAGAGCTAGAGGTTTCAAGTGTATTGAACAGGCACTTCCAATATGCTGTCATTATATATAATTAGATAAGTAATTACCGATATATATATTCTTTTCTTAAGATTTCGACACCAAGACAATAACAAGAGTTATTAAAAAAAATTTCGAATAAACGAATTGTTAGAGCATCAAAATTTCCTCACATTTAATGTTGTCCCAGCGTTCTAAATCAAAAGAATAGCCACCTTTAATTATGCTCCAAAGAAATATGTATTTATATATTTCCCTGTCAAGTTACTTATTATACCTTAAGTATATTTAAATTTTTCACTAAACTTTAGTTTCAATTATTCACCAGGGCAACCAAAAATTGTTATTTACGAATATTTATGAAGCTGTGGGGCAACGATTTTGAAAACTTTAGTGTTTTCACTGTTTTTGCTCTGCTGCTTTCACTGTTTACTTTGCCTTCACGCACGTTCCGTGGACGTTGGACTATGCATGGTGGTGCAAGGGGTGGGGGCGTAAAAACAGACCTTGCCCGGGCGTTGTTTTATGTGAAAGGTCACGAACACAGCTAATACGGCACGTTCGCGTTTTATATGAACTCGGCGCGGAGGGGCAGGAAGTGGCCATCAAAAAACACAAAAACAACAACAGAAAAAACTGAAGAAATATCCATACGACGTTAAGGTAGCGGTCGCAGGAGTCTTTCATTCATTAAATGTGATTTATGGGGCTCAAATTTCGTTGACAAGTCTGCCGAAAAGGCAAAACAATTTCAAAAGCATTTATGGCCAAGTGATGGGCGTTAATTGAAATCGAAATTGAAGCATCTAAAAATTTTGCGGTTGGTATGTGAAATAATTAATTTTTGGTTATGAGATATGCAGGGTTGTCGTTTGGCCGGGATTAAAGTTAAAATTTTTTACATGTTTGTACCTAAGTGAAAGCTAACAAGGATTTGCTATTAGCGTGACAGCTATTCCAAAGGGAGGTGGGAGGGGTTAGCTGAAGGTGGGAGTGTGTGCATTGCAAATAGCAAAAAAAAAACTGCTGCTGCTGCTTCTGCTGCTGCTGTTGCTCTGGCTCCACGGTGAATTGTCGTAAAAATTTAATAGGACTTTTGTGCGATGCTCGAAAAAGTTACCAGAGAGAAAAGCAGAGATTGCGAGGGAGTAGGGCTAGGTGGGTTAAAGCGGGGGGCGGTGGGCGGAGAGCCACAAAATGCCATTAAGTTAATGCGCATTTAGGGGCCTGCGTTGCCGGGGCAACTCAAACCCCTCTGCAGTTAAATGGCAAACGTGTGCATAATTTGAAACTAAATATTTGTAATAATTTTCATAAGAAAGTTGAAACTCTTTATGCCTCGGCAGACAAATTCAAAGAAATCGATTTCGTTGTACATATATGGAAATATATGCAAAAAAAAAGTGGCATTCATGTTGTCTATTTGCACCGCTGGGAGCCACGTGAAGCATCACATTACACGGAAAATCGCACGCTATCTCACCTGCTTTGTCAGGTTTCAATAAACATAATTTCACTCATAAAATAAATATCAAGTACATCAGGGCAAAACAAAGACAACAGAAAAGGGCTACCAAAAATAATATATATACCAGCAACCACTTCAACAATCAAACAAATTGCCAGCAACAACAAGCAGCGGCAGCAAGTGGAGCCTGGAATGTAACATAAAACAAAAGCAAAACAAATATCAACATAAATAAGGTAAAAATGCCAGAGAACAGGGGGGAGAGGCAGGGGGAAGACAGAAAACAAATGCTGCCTGTCCTGGCTAGGAAACTGGATTCTTCGTTTTGGCCCGGCCCGGGCAGGGTCTCGGTCTCGGTCTGGTCCTGTGTCTGTCTGGCCCCGCATTTTGTTTGCCTTGCTAATTTAACAGCAAGTTTCTCATATGTACCATATTTTTTTTCCCCTCCGGCCAGCTCTTTTTTTTTCTTTTTTTTTTTTTTGGTAGCATCAATAACCAATGATAAACATTTGCGTTTTTGGTTTCAACTGTTGCAAGTGACAGCTTTCATCAGGCAATTTGTTACATCAACATGTGTGTGTATGTGTCTGTCTTGATATCCCCATTCATTTCTATATACATATTTAGAAATCTGCAGACATTGCAATTAGAGCCAGCTGCTTGTCACAACCAGCTGCTGCTGTGCTTTGAATGTAGCATAAAAGGTTTTCTTTTTTTTTTTGAGGAAAAGGCAAAATGTGCAGGCCCTGGCTATTAATTAGGGATTAATTGTTATATCATATAAATCAAGACTGTCAGCAGGTTTTAAGGGGAAAGTCCTAGATGTGAGACCCTAGATTGGAGCAGTTGAGGCTTACCCACCGTACAAATGCCAGCTGTTTTTTTTTCAATAGAAGCCTTATGATATAAATGTATTGTATAATTTTGCTCAAATGTGAGTCTATGTGGTCTATAAGACTGGGTTTACATAGCCTCATTTTGTGTCATTTTAAGTCAAATTTCTGTTATTTTCTAGGCAAGGGATTTGTAATTGTATGACCCAATGCAAGCTCCAGCATAACCGAAACCCTTAAGACTAGTAAGAAAGGTGTCGGTTATAAGTGAGCACAATTTTCTGTGCCCATTTTGTAGTTCAATATAATATGTTAAAGGAATGCCGATATATATATATTTTTTAATGCCGACTGTTTATTTAATTTATTTTGAAATAATACATTTTTAATACGACTATCTTAGTAGCCCATTGGAGATACAAATTTTTGACCTTTCCAGACCTAATGGATTGCTAAATAACAGTCTGTTTGAGTGTACCGGTTTATGGGCTTTCTTTGTTGGAGCAACTTATCAGCCGATTTAAAAAAAAATCAACCTTGAGGCAGCTAACAAAAATTTTTTCAATTTCTTAAATTAAATATTTATCTTAAAAATGTTACCCTTAAAATAGTCGAAATTATTGGATCGTGGGATCATTTAGTAAAACGAGTATCATTTTCGATACTTAGGCTGGGTTCCCACTGTTCGACGCATGAGACATGACAATCTTGTGGGCCTTATGTTGTCTTGTTTTCATTGTGAATAGCTTGTCATTTGGCATTCAAAATAATTCAACATGAATGCTAACTAGATTATTATGTGTCCAACAATGTGAATTCACTCTGAGTTTATTAACACGATTATGTAGATCGACGTCATTAATGTATACCATTCGACAATTCATTGCCATATCAACAAGCTTGGATACGTGAAATTTACGAAAAATAGCGAGGAACATTTTATTAACGTTTTTATCAGAACCGCTTATTTGTGCTCGTAAGCCGAACAACGAACCCAATCGGTGATTTTTGGAAAATGCTAAACCAAACCGAAAACCGCTTATTAAAACTGTTTGGTTCAATTATCCATGAGTTTTAATGATGTATATCAGGCTTGCCCTCTAACAAGCATATGGAAGAGTAGACACCCATATCCATATAAAGAATCTAATTTCTTTTTTTAATCAAAATAGTTTGATGACAAAAGCACCATCAAATTGCTTAGGCCGCGATCTTTCTATAGCGGCGAGCTAACCACTATCAAAAGAGCCCTGCGAATATAGGCGTTGTGCACCTCTAATGTAAAATCTACTATATTGTTAATGTGATTATATAAATTGTTCTGTGGACATTTGAATTTAGCCTTTGCAATAAATTCAAGTTCTCTATTTAACGTTTTTAGAGAGATTAAAACTTGTTCTTCTCGTTCTGATAATAGACTGACGCTTATTTTTGCTCGGCTATCCGATAATTTTAATTTCGCGAGTCCAATTTATACGCACCGTTTTTGGAAATGCTATGTTTTATATTTTATTTCGCTTGTGAAGACATTGTTTGAACTAATGGATGGCGTTTTTCATTTGTCTTTATAAAGTACATACAGTTATAACAAGATCAGCTTATTAAGGCAATAATGGACTAAAATATAAATAATAAATTGAACCGGTCATATTATGAACCGAACCGGTGGTTTAAAATCTCTGTGAACCTCGAAGCCGAACCACTCCTTATTTCTGTGCGGTTTGCATTCCTGGTTTTTCTCAGTTATTAACTAAGGATTGGGTCAAAACTTACGTTTTTTTCTCTTTCTTTGGGTCCTTATTCGAGGGAAACAGGGCATTAACGATCAGGCCTTTTGGTTGAGTATAGGCAAAAATGGGCACGTAGTGGCTTTTCCTCTGATTGGTATTCCGTAGTCGGGAAACTCCATTGCAGCGCTTTAGAGTTTTACAATTAAATTAAAGGTATTTGTTTTTTCTTAATATTCTGGCGGTCAGATTTAAGCTTTAAGTCCGTGTTTACACGATTGAGTTTGCTTCATGAAGCTCTCTTCGATTTCGTTTGGAGCATCTCTAAGATTTCATGCGCATTTACATGTCGAAGTTTGTTTCGTCATGTTCGATTTCGCAGGGCTCTAACGCAGTAGATGACTGGATGAAAACGGTAAAAAATATTTTGTATTATATTAGAACGTTAGATAGAGGTCTTTAAAGGCACATGTATAGCATTGTTAGTATTACTCCGTTTAAAATATAGGAGGATAAAGTTACGTGTAGGTCTTATCGGGACGCTAAATATATTGATTGTTGATGTAGCGCCCTCTCGTCAGATTTTGGTATGAAAAAAAGACTAGCACATAGTGGCTCATAGGTGCAAAAGTCAATAAAATGCAGTAACCATAACGTAATGCATAACACATAACAAAACTCAATAAAAAGCGAGTCGCACTGCGTCGCAGCGATCAGGGAAATGTACGAAAACAAAAACTCTTCCACTTCCAACGCATTCGTGGAAGTTAATAAGCTTCCTTCTTACTTCCTACCTTTTCTAAATGTAGATACCCGGAGATTTCATGGCAATTACTTTTAGGTGCCACTCCACAGTAAAGTAAATGGCAATTGAGTAACGCCTTCAAGTAAAACACTCCATAATTCTTTGAATTTTCATTGTGTCCGAGCCAGTCCCCCAGTAGTCATTAGTCAATTTTATTTGTTTGCCTAGCCTTAAAGGTCGCTTCTTTGATTTCAGTATTTCCTAATTAAAATCTTCCACTCATTCATTGCCTTCATTAGCCCACACAATTCTAAAGGCATCCTTTATTAGTCAATTATGAGACATTTCTTTGGCTAAGGGGGAGAAAAAAAAAAATAGAAGTTGAAATGAAAAGAAAATATATCTGTGCCTGGGTGGTATTCATTACATTTCTAAGTAGAAATGAATGTGACCCAAATGGCATTACCTTGGGTGTGTATATGAAATTTATGCAAGCGAAAGACTTAAGCACATATACACACATATACACACATATACACATATGCGACACATAGAAAAGAGAATGCAAATCCAGCCACAGCAGAGGGATTTACACGCTGTAGCTGAAGCTGACATTATTGTTGCGCCATGTTTGTCTGGTTATGAAATGCAGTTATAATAAATGGATTTACTATTCAATTCCCCGCACATAATCCAAAACAAAAACCCTTTTAAGCTCATCATCTGTTTATTTTTCTTGGTTTTTTTTACAGCTCTCCGCCGATCACAAGCGTCGTCATTGCCGCTTCCAAAGTGAACAGATTCATGCTCTCCAGCTAGCCCAACGTGGCTTACGTCGTCATTTGAACGAACTGAAATATCATCGCATCGATGAGCGTGTCCGTAACATTGAGCTGGAACAGCATCGCATTGCCAATGCCAATTTCAATTTGAGCCGCCAGATAGCCACACTCGACAAGCTGCATACATCCATGCTGGAGCTGCTCGAAGATGTTGAGGGATTGCAAACGAAAATGGACAAGAACATACCCGAGTTGCGTCACGAGATATCCAAACTGGAGTTTGCCAATGCACAAATAAGTTCCGAACAGAATTTGGTACGCGAGGAGAACAAAAATGCGGCACGTTCGCTGCAGGCGATGGCGGTCAGTGTGAGTGCACTGCAGGATGAGCGAGAGGGTGTCAAGAAATTGGTGCTAAATGTACAGGAATTGCAAACAAATGTGGATCGTATGCAGACACTGGTGGGCGATAAGGTAAGTTATATAATAACCGGGAAAGCAATAGATATTTTATTCCTATTTTGTTTTTAGCTTTCACATCTCAACAAACCGCACAAGCGTGTGCATCATGCACAGGCAGAACAAGATTCCATTCTGGCTGAAACTTTGGTGGCTGAACTGGAGAATGTGGAGACCCAATATGAGGCCATTATACAAAGACTACCCCATGATTGTAGCGAAGTGGCTTCGGCCCAAGTGGAAGGTTTGCAACTTATAGCCCCTGCAGGACAACATCATCCCTTGATGACTCATTGTTCCAACGAGGGTTGGACCACCATTCAAAGACGTTTCGATGGCAGCGCTGATTTTAATCGCTCCTGGGCCGACTATGCCCAGGGCTTTGGTTCGGCCGGCGGTGAATATTGGATAGGCAATGAACAACTGCATCATTTGACCTTAAACAATTGCACCCAATTGAGTGTACATATGCAGGATATCTATGATAATGTTTGGGTAGCCAACTATGGTTACTTCTATATCTCTTCACTTGCGGATGGCTTTCGCCTGCATATAGGCGAGTATAGTGGCAATGCCTCGGATGCCCTTAACTATCAGCAGGGCATGCAATTCTCGGCCATTGATGATGATCGCGATATCTCACAGACGCATTGTGCTGCCAACTATGAGGGTGGCTGGTGGTTCTCTCATTGCCAGCATGCCAATCTCAATGGGCGCTACAATCTGGGTCTGACTTGGTTTGATGCCGCACGCAATGAATGGATAGCGGTCAAATCAAGCCAAATGCTGGTCAAGCCGCGTCCTGCCAGCGAGTGCCCAGCGGCGACAGTGTTAACCAGCACCACGACAGTGAGTCCCAGTTCCAGTACACCTGCCGCTGGGCAGGCGTAAGTGAGTGGAGCCACCAGAGCCATGCCTACTATAGTTGGGAGTGCTTTGTTTGTTTGTGGGAAAAACAAAACAAAAAAAAAACCAATGCCCATTTCTATCCTTTGTACATAGACAGATACAAACCCCCCGCCCCCCTTTCCCCTGGAGCTTATACTAGGCGTATGCTTAAACTAGTTAATTACTTATATCAAACATGAACCCCATATAAATATTTGTTTTGGTCTTTCAAACAGGATCTCATAGAGGCTTAAGTTCTCGGGCCACTCTATTTTAACTTTCCAAAATATATATGTATATATAATTTATATATATATGTATATATATTTGGCATATCATTATTGGCATTAGCGAGAAGCAGAGAGTTCATGTCTAGTATAAGTCAACTGCAGTCTAATTCTTAGACTCATCTCAGACAAATAATAAATACTACTTCAGCATTAGTCATAGTCATATCAGTCATCCTAGTGAGTAGAGTTGGTAACTTGTAATTGTTGTATGATAAATGTAAAACCAGTTTCCTAAAAACTATTGTAGCCCCTTGTCATGCTTGTCTATTTAACACTTCAAACAGTAAAACCAACCGAGTCGCATGCCAAAGACACAAGAAAGAATGAATGAAAAACATCACATATGCAAATTGATATCAGAACCAGAAACGAAAACAAAAAACTATTTTCTGCAATTTTGCGTATATACCAAAAAATATATAAAACAAATAAACACAAACACAAAACCATAAGAGCTACAAACTACAGCTAGCAACTAAGTTAAGGCGTAACTTTAAACACTATATAATTGTATACATTAATTTTATGTACGCTAAGAGAAGGCTCGGCCATAAGTGCGGCCAGCATATTTTACAAATAAATGAATTGATGTGGAAAGAAGTTGATTCTGTGTTTAAAGCGGACAGCGAAGGTGAGTAGTTTGTGCTTAGCTTAGAAATTGGCCCCCAAAAAGTATGCTATGTTTTTGCCACATCAAGACCAAAATGGTCACTTTTTATGGCATAAATTAAAAACTTTGGGATTAAGCTTGCTTTTTGGGTATAGTTTTTTTTTGTTTAACATTCTAAATGTCGTTAGGGCGGGTTTTTTGCAAAAAGTGGCTCAAAACATTTTTGTGGGCTTTGAGATTACTTTTGTTTTTTTATTTGCAATAATACTACATACATATATACATACATGTATGTGACATTAAAAAAACATTTTCTCGTTCAGTTTGGGCCCACTTTTCTGGTCAGTATGGGCAGAACACGGGATAAGCTGGCGAAAATTTTTATTTTTAAAAAAATGGGGCTTAAAATGAATAGTAAAAAAATGCAATTGCTTTTGCGGTAAAGAAATATAAACCTTTAAAGAAGTATATGTTTATACAATCACATTATAATGCATCAACAAATTGTTAGAACATCTTATATCTTTCATTTAAAGGGTAATTGGTTCTGGCAGTTTATAAGAACCCCTCTTTAAAAAAATACCAAAAAACATATAATACAATTTTAAGCTTAAGGGTTTTTTTTTTGTGTGTCTTGGAAAAAAATTCTGCAGAGAAGACCATAAGAGCTTTTTCAATTTGGATTTTTGTTATCTGTTATTTATTAATCAAATAAAAAAATTTAGAAAAATGTTTTGGAATTCGAGGGCTGTTCAAAAAGTTACCAGGTCTCCAAAAAATGGAGTAGTGGTGGTAGCCATGTTTCCGGGACTCCAGGTTATCGAAAATAAAAACGGTAAATGAGGTTATGATCAGAATTGATGTAATTCTAGCCCGTACCTCAATTATATTTTTCCAAATTTTTTTTGAAAAGTTGGCAAAACAAAATCGATTATTGAATTAATTATTTTTGGAGTTTAGTGTAAACAAAAAGTAGTAAAAAATGGTTTTCCTCATGATTGAGGTACGGGCCAGAATTACATCAATCCTGAGTCGATTGCAACATGGCTTATCAAAATCGGTTCAGTAAAACAGGCGCTATCATGGCTACTAGGTTAAAAAAGTGGTTTCGAGAAAAACATGCTTAAAATTTTAAGCAACGTATAAAATATTCCTCACAGCAAACAAATAGCACCACTTAAATGGCTATAATTGTTAAAATATTTTGAATTTTTGAAAATGGTTAGAGGGGATAATAATATTGTTTTTTCAAAGGTAGAAGACCCCCTTAAACTTATAATACCAAAATATATGTTGTAGTCCACATTTTTAAGTTCAGTTGGCAATTTATGCATATGAACGATAATTCTGATTTGTTGGATTTTAGAAGTGTTGCTCACTGGTTAAACTTGCTTAAAGAATTAATTTTTAGGGCCTTTTTTAAATAAAAAGAAAACTAGGAACAAATTATTTACTCGCAAATCTTTTCTGGATTTCGAGAAGCGACTTCAGATCAGTGTTGGTAGTAGAATACCGAATCAAATGCGTCAATAGCGACTGTCACGTACACACCAATACAAACGAAATTCATAAGTGGTAAAAGAGCATATTTTGACCATTAAATGACATGTTTTTTGGGCAACTTATACATATGTTTTGACTCTCTCATTGATATTATTGTAAAGTTATATTTCTTAGCTTAGCTTCAAAATAAATTATCCCAAACAATTCTGCGATTTTTATACTCTGTACGAAATGTACAAAGAGTATAATGAGTATCTGCCAATGTATGTAACAGACAGAAGGAAGTATCTTCCTATAAAATATATATGATCTTGATCAGTATCAGCAGCCGAGTCTCTCCGTCTGTCCATAAAAACAATCAGATCTCAGAGATGGTATTAGTAAGAGGTTTGAAGTGTAAGAAGCATAAACTCCTTATACTTGCAGGCAGATTATTTTTTTTTTGCATTTTTGACACGCCCCCTGCCTTCCTCGCATTTTGAAAAAACACTATATACTCCACAAATTTTAATTTTAAATTGTTCGAACCCTCTTGACATATATTTTTATCATAATTTCTTAATAATTAACTATACACCGTCTCCTGATCAGATGAACAATAGTCGAGTTATAAGCAAAACAAATAATTATAAGGGGCAGCACCGGCCATAACCTAGATGGACAGCACTTACACAGTTTGTGTGGCCCCACACTTAAATGTTATCAGATATAATAATATTACAGTCCGGCTTGACCGACTTTCTTGCTTGTTAATACTTTATTCTGATTCTCTATGAAGAGGCACTACAGAATATAAAGTAACAAAATCCATTTAGTTTTAAAAGTTTTAAAACTAAAAACATAAATTTATTAAATGGTCAAAAAAGTGTTTTGACAAGATTTCCAAATTGATTAATTCCCATTACAGAAGCTGAAATGAAAAATAAATAAATATGTTGACTTAGAAAAAAACGACGGTCTAAAACCCAGCCCAAGATGACTCTTTTTTGAACAATTTCGTTCACAAAACAAGCCCGCCTTTCACGGGAAATCACGACCTGTTAATAATAAAGTTACCTTGTTACTAAAAGTAACACATTTTTATTTATAACTTTATTGTTACCTAAGGGCCACTTACATTGAATTGAGAGGAACCAAAAAGCAAAAATAAACTTATTCTAATAAAAAAGAAAGTTGCGTTAGGTAAATTAGAAAAAAAATATCCTGATATTTTGCGTAGTAATTTAGCCTGGAGGACACGCACTTTGTCTAGTTGTCTAGTCCTAAAAGAATGCCAAGTATTCAGTGTAGTGATCAAATGAGTCTAAATATTTTTAAGGCAAAAAAGAAGTTTAGCTTAAGAAGCCTTTTTATTTCTTTTGGGGTTGTTACATGGATGAAAAATAATCTTATTCAGGATAATTAGAAACTACATACGTTACAAAAGCATGCTCTGGCTATTTATTGTGTATCTTTTTCCAGGCAAAATAAGCAGTTTGAACTTTTAAAGATCTTATTTTATTCTTAGGAATAGGCTGAATACTGTTCCCTTTAAAATGACCTCTAAGTTTCCACACATACCAATTTACGACTCTTTAGTTGTGGGGTGGGCAAGTTCAAGTTCTAAAAACCTTCTTTTTATCTAACTTGAATATTTAACTACCTTTCCATTTTGAATATCAGAAATACTATTAAAATTCCAATACGCTTTCTTAATGCTTCCTCTTTTTATTTTTTCCCCCAAGTTGATACCAGCTGGTCAATTTATCAAGCTCTCAGGAAAGTTGACAAAAATGCCAAAAATTGCACATTTTTCATGCGCCAGGAAAGAATATTGAATATTTGCGTAGATTGACTTTTCAGGCCATGGCCTGACGCCGCCCTGATCCTTATTTATGCATTTATTTTGTTGACATTTTTGCACTCAAAAAAAAAAAAAAAAAAAAATGAAGAAAACTTTCGGCAAGCTGCAAATGGATAGCTGGGCTAAGGCGGTAACGAAAAGTGAAAGAAAAATGCATAGCAATTTTTTTATGCAAATGCACCAGAGAGCATACAAATTGACAGCGATGCGAATGCTAGTGGAATCTTGTGACATTTATTTGCCAACAAAATACACACCAGATTTTGGCCTTTAAATGCCGTTAAGGACACTTGAGCAAAGTGGCTTTTAAATTCATTCCACAAACCTTACTTGGGTCAGTCAACAGCATTTCTGCTCCATTTAACCTAAGAACATCTTGCGACTAAAGTCAAATTTGGTGTGAAAGCTCTTGAAAAATAAAATAAAAAGGTTTTCACGCATTTCAAATGGAAATCATTCACGGTCGAGAGCCCGGTTTTTTTTTGCATTCGCACTTCCGGCAATTAACAAGGGACAATGCGTCCCTTAAAAGTCAAACCACTGAAGTGAACTGACGTACACAAATTAATGGGAGTGTGTGGAAATTAGCAATTTATTATTTATATTTATATACAGTTTTTTTTTTTGGCCTGCTCAGCATGGCGTATGAGCAATTAAAATGCCCAGCCAGCTACACACAATTATCATAATTAATATTGAGCCCTTTTTTTTTTTTGTTTTTAATTTGAAGCAAAATATTTAAATTTTATATTCCACGATTTAATTAAAATTCGTAATGCCTAAAGCTTACCAGCTCATGCACATGCTTCTTTAACAACAACAACAACAACAACAAAAGAAGATGGAAATAAAAACATATAATAAATTTTTACGACTCTAATGCCCAAATGACATACACACAAACACACACATTCAGGCAAACAGACAGACAGACCCTACGGCAGGCCCAGGGCAAAGAGCAAAAGCTTGTTAGCTTTCTCGTTTAATCAGCTCTCCGAGTTGTTGTAGTTTTCGTGTCTTTTGCGACAGCTAATGCGGTTGGCCCCTCCCCACCTTCCCGCGCTCTTTAAAAACTGCGAGGGGGAAATGCTAATTTTAATTAGTCACAAATTTACATATGCTACGCGCACTACTTATTAATGCGCAGACATTTCTTTACCTAACCCAAAACCCTTTTAAAGCAGGATATCACTTAAATTGGTCAATTAACCCAATTATACAGTTTTTATTGACAGTTTAAAACTTATCAATTATTTAATTGGTTAATGGAATAGAAGAGATTACCATAGTTTACGATTAGGGGATAATTATAATAATAGAAAAGTTGTAATTAATTAGTTTTACTCTCAAAATGTTGCAGAAAATTAAAAATTTCACTCATATAACCCGTAACTTGGCGCTCGGAAAACCGTCCGAACCAACCACTAAGCAAGACAAGTATGCATCTACAAATTGGATTAACACAATGAAATTTTTCCCAAAATTTACAAGCAATTTTACGCAGTCCACAATTTATCCAAGCAGTACACAATTAATCGAAGCAGTTTGCAATGAATCCAAGCAGTTGCTTGAAGTAAATTTTTGAAGCAATTTGCCATAGATAGAGCAGTCGCATGTGGCACTACACAAATTTGTATGTAGCAAACAACCAAGCCATATCGTACTCACACGACATGGTCACATGCGACTGCTTTATCTATGGCAAATTGTCATATCGTGTCAGTCGGCCTTTATCTCTCTTTTCAACTGTATGAATTTTTCTATTCCTGTACTTCTTTTTACTTCTAGTCAGTGAACAAAGAGGTAAGTGTCATATGGGCATTAAGGGGTTATACGCAGTTGCAAAAAAAAAAGAAGTTTTTTCAATCATTTTTATTAGAAAGGGATTATATTCTACAGTTGGAAGTAATAATTATTCCGAAAGTATCTTATTTTAAGTTTTTATTGGCACTTAGATCATGTAAAAATATTGAAAGATACGGCTCCTGTTGACAATCCTCCTAAAAAAGGCGTTTGGCGGTGATCACTCTATCTCTGGTTTGGCTAATCAGAAATCAAACGAGAAGGCAAAGCTAACTTCGACTGTGCCGAAGTTTTAATACACTTCAAAAACTTTACTCCAACTGATTTAACTGGAAAAATATATCTAGGATATAGATATAAGATATTTAAAATTTTTAAATCATTGATAATAAAAATTTGATACCATAAAAAAAAACTTTTCTTAGTAAAACACATTTTCCGACCGATCGGTCCTATGGCAGCTATACAAGTCATCCGATTTTGATAATTTTTTTAAAAATTTTGTGAAAGCATATAAAACTAATATATACCAAGATTGGGGACGCTACGATAGAAAACAAAAAAGTTTTTCTCACTAGAAGTAGTTTTTTGACCGACCGTTTATATGGCAGCTATATGCTTTAGTCATCCGATTTTGATAAAATTTTCCAGAATTATGTGGAAGCATATAAAACTTATATATACCAAGATTAGTGACGCGTCAATAGAAAACAAAAAAGTTTTTCCCACTAGAACTAGTTCTTTGACCGATCGTTCCTATGGCAGCTATATGATATAGTCATCCGAACCGGCCGGTTCCAACATATTAGTTGCGTGCAGTAAAAAGAAGACTCTGTGCAAAATTTCAGCTCGATAGCTTTAAAACTGAGGGACTAGTACACGTAGAAACCGACAGACAGACAGACAGACGGACAGACGGACAGACAGACAGACGGACAGAATTAAACTCAGCTCGTCGTCCTGATCAAGAATATATATAGTTTATGGGGTCGGAAATTAATATTTCTATGCGTTACAAACTTCTGGGCAAAATTAATATACACTTTTCAAGTGTATAAAAAAGGTAAATTTGTTACCCACGTTTTTCAGAAAAATGGTTTAAAAAATAGAAATAATTATCAGATATCTTTATCCTTAGAATACGTATATCTATATTTATATATCGGTTGTGTGAAAATTTCAGATCGATCGCTTCAGCCGTTTTTAAGATAAGTTTAAGTGTTTAAAGTTTAAAAAGAAAGATTTTTTTTTAAAACTTACATGGGGTCTTCAATTCTAGGGCCATAAAATGATACCCTCTGCAGCAGCAGCATCTTCTAATAAGTCGAATTGATGTTTTCGACGAGCTATTCTTCCTTCGCTAATTGATTTTCGGATCTATTTCTGTGTATAATCACCTCACATATTTCCAATAAATTTTCGTTGATGTGATCTTCATAAATTTCAAATACGGCTTTAGCAACATCAGTTGGTAATGTCGGAAAGTCAAGTGTAGAAGAAGATAATGTGTCTGCAGCCCTAAAGTGTCCTTACAAATATAGGTATATCATCGAAAATATTTACCGGATTTATTTGAAATTTTCAGAGAATATATTAAAATATATGTACATTCCGAAAATGCAAAAAAAAAATGAATGTTGAAATTTTTGGAAATGCCAACTGCGTATAACCGCACCCAGAGAAATCTAGCACGATTAGGCAAGACTGAAATCGGCTTCAATTTAGTTTTTTTTTCGTCTTGAATTTTCAAGAAGAAATCTGCTGGAAATCGAGAAGACTTGTGCTCTCGATTTGAGTTTGGTAGCAAGAGAGGTGAGGCGTTTAAAACGAGAGCATTTCGTTCTCTCGCTCTCTGGCAACTTTGTTCTAAAATGCTTACATTCAAGAAGATCTATTCTTGATTTCGAGAATAAATCATGCTTGAAATGAAGCCGACTAAATTTAAAACCGAGCAGATCGAGCTTCAAAATGAATGCTTAATTTCAGTATTTTCTTGGATCCAAGAAGATTCTGTCTTGCCGAACTTCTGACACGAAATCTGCTTGATATCAAGCACGATCTGCTCGCTTTTTTCTCTGAGTGCCCTTAAGCTTTTGATTGCAATATGAGCGGTCTTGATTTAAGAGTTAGAGCTCTTAATTCAAGAATAGGAGACTTTTGAACTTGAGAATGATCAGCTCTTGATTCAAGAATGGGAGATTCTTGGATTTGAGAATACTCCGCACTTGATTCAAAGATAAGAGAATCTTGCTTTTGAGTCTGTCAAATTCATGATTCAAGAATCTACTTGAAATAAGAATTTTTCGTACTTTGAAGAAGTATGCAAATTCTTGTACCAAGAAATACGTACTCAAAAATTCAAATTCAAATTGTATCAAGAATTTTTACTCTTACCGTACTATTGTGCTTGAATGCTCTTGTTCCTAGTATAAAATTCTCAATTTTTTCTATGAGTGCAGGTAACCTAAGGTGTACTTAATATAAGTCACCTGGGTCCATTATTCTTTACT
Organism: Lordiphosa mommai; assembly: GCA_018904225.1. NCBI lineage: Eukaryota > Metazoa > Arthropoda > Insecta > Diptera > Drosophilidae > Lordiphosa > Lordiphosa mommai. The sequence continues at coordinate 675,843 of JAEIFT010000099.1, read as the reverse complement.
TGATTTATTAATAATCTTCTTTCAGTTCTTTACCGCCCACGCATACTTTTGTTCGCCCCTGATGTGAAGCTTTGTCCAACATAAATAGATTTTATATCTCGTTATTTTTTACAATCGGATTTGGATACTTTCCAGTCTTGGTGTCAAGTCAATCTTTTATTGCTTAATGGTTCGAAGTGAAAGATTATGACATTTTAAAGAAGCATGCCTTAACTGGTTCCTAATATACTGCTAATGAAGTGAATGATCTAGGGGTTATTCTTAATCATCAACTTAATTTTGACTCTCATGTTATATTTACCGTTAAAAAGGCTAAACGTGCGTTTGGGTATTTAAAACGCTTGTCAAAGGAATAGATTCTTTATACTTCTCTTATCCATCCAATTCTTGCCATAGCAAAAGTACTCCAGATTTCCAGTTCATTGTTGGTAAAGCTTAAACACATTTTTGGTGAATTTAGTTCATTTCTGCACTTAAACTATGTCAAATGCATACCCCACTTCAGCTGTTCATATTTGAAGTTCTCTCTTTCATTCTGCCAAACCCGGCACCTTGCTTTCTGTTTTGCTGCTGAAAGGCACAAAGAGAAAAGTAATCAGGCCTTTGTGACGCAATATAATGCCAAACACTCGAAATCCTAAAATGCCCACCGCCTCACACAGGCAGCTTAACCAATATGCAGTTGTTCTCCCACTTCTTTTTTTTTTTTGGGGGTGTACTTGAGTAAACGCTGCTAAAAGTCACATTGCATTGAAATGCAGCCGAGAAGGAACGTCAGCAGTAGCCCCATAGCCTTATTGTTTTCAGGTTTTTCTCTTTGAGCTGCCACCGTCAGTGGAAGGCGATTATTGTTGCAAAGTTAGTTGACAACTTGGCTCCGCATGCAGATGCACAATGACAGGGACGACAACGGGGGCGATGAGGATGATGAGCTGCCGAGCATAATAAGGCCCAGGGCCAAGACGGACCCAGGCAGACTCAGCAGAAGTCTAGTGAAAATAAACAGTTGGACAGCCAACAACTTTAGCATAGCTGAGTTTTTCCCCTCAGTGCTCAGTTTTCAGTTTTCAGTTCTTGGTTCATAGTTCGCAGTTTATTTGCTGTCCCGTCTCGACGTCTTCTTCTGTCACGGAAAACTTTGCCATTCTATAAGGACTTTGAATTTTTAATAATACGATGTTTAACTTGAACAATTTTTGCTATCTTTTGAGCGGCTTTTGGTTTTAGCTTTGTTATAAATTTAATGCATTTCGCCTTTGGTTCAACACAGAAATAGAGGGTGTGGGCAGGGAAATTGAATATCCGTTAGAAAATTATCAATTTATGTTGAAAATGAGCTTTGATTGCCCGGGCAAGATACGGGCATGGAATAGAAAGTGCTAGGCCATGTGGCAGCATCAAATTGAAAACGCAACGAACAGTCAACAGGAGCCAGGAGCAGCCATAATGAGCAAGTCAATAGCCAGGCCCAGACACACAGGAAACCAGGCAGGCAGCGAGAGAGGGAGAGAGAAGAAAAACAATCGATGCCTTCTGGGTGGGCGGTAGGCCACCAGGAACCACCAGGAACCATGCAGCGTGTGATAAAAAGCAGATTGCAATTTGTTTTACTGATTTCCATGCTTTTGGCTTTTATTTGCACGGCGGAAACTTTCATTAACATCAAACAGAAACAAAAACTGAAACAGAAACAGAAGGAATGAAAGTGCCATAACAGGCAAAAGGCAGGCAGCCAGATCAGATGATAAGCTCCAAAGTACAGTTAAAACAATTTGTGAAGAATGAAAGATGAAAAGATTCATGTGTAATGAAGCGAATATAGCATTTAACATTTAATGTTTATATTAGCATTTAATATTTTGTACCTGCCATAGTTTGTATACAACCGATATCTTTTAAAAGTTGTGTCACTCAATTCGTGTGAGTGTCGTCCATCTCGGTTGCAGCCGTCATATTTTGCTTTGCTTATAACTCGACTATCGTTCATCTGATATTTGCCAATCTTGGAGGATCAATAAATTATGCTGATTACCATATATGTCTAAAGGTCCAAACAATCTATTCACGAATTTGTGGAAGACATCAGTTTTTTTTTTATACTAATCTAGCCAAAAGTAAAAAATAGCAGCGGCTATGCTGGATAGGACATGTCAGCAGTATAGATGACATAGCTCCAGCAAAAAAGATGTACAATCGGGTAGCGACAGAATCGACTGGCGTTAAGTTCTAGCAACAATCGGTTGTGATAAGGACTGTACCGAAAAGAAACTGCGCGCATTTTTTTGCTTATTACTTTAAGATTTTTTCTCCGATTTGATCAATTTTGTTTTTGTATTTATATATATATATTTAGTTATATATTATATATATATATTTAGTTTAAGTATTGCCAAAACTTATTGGGAAAAAAGCATTCCCTTATTTTAGAAAGAATTGTTTGTATTACCTCTTTCATAAAATTTTGCAACGAAATCTTCTGATTAATTTTTTGAACTTGAATTGGTGGATTTCATTGGACAACTCAACCACGATTCTACTTTGTGTAAAATTAAGGGGAGGGAAATCTGTTTAAGGTCACTTTTATACAAGTTTCGTCGTGAATCACAATGCACACAACTTTTTCATTGACCAAATAGTCTTGAATATTTCCAACTCAATTTTTTCCAATTTCTACTTCCTGTTGACTTTTTTCAAAACTTTTTGATTTTAAATTTCTTTAAGTAACGCCTTTGATTCACTCTTCGAATCATAGAGACACTCGTTCCGTATTTTTGGTTTAATATCGGAAGAATATTGATTTACTTTTTCAGGTAAAGGTCCATGCTTTATTTTTAAGATTTTGATTCTTATGAACTTTTTCATACCGTTTTTTTTTAATATATTAAAGAACAGGATTCACCGAACTGAATTATAATATTTCGAGCTCCATTAACGATCAATTCAAAGCAATTAGGAAACTTGTTATACAAAATTTTATTATTGGTACTGTATTCGTGCAGAATTTTTTCGAGGACTCGCTATACGATCTGCGGTTTCGTCAAAACTAAAAGAAATATAATGGAGGTAGAATAAGAAAAATTAAGAGAATTGTTGATGCTCACACTGCGAAAAATGTGCTATTGAAAGGCTGCAGTTTCTTATCGGTACTGTCCTTAGAAAAAGTCTCACAGTTTTAAAGTTCTAAACTTTTTTTACTGCACGTTACTAATATAGTGGAACCTCGCCGAATCGGATGTCTCTATCTTAAAGCGTTCATAGGAGCGATTAGACTTATAAAAGGTCTTAGTGGGTACAACTTTGTGTTTTCAATGATAGCGATCCTAAAATCAGCAATTAGGAATGTTGTATGCTATCAAAGAGTTTTGCAAAATTCGTTCAAAATTGGTTAATTATAAATATCCTATAGCACCGCTCGGGTATACAATGGATGGATTTTTGTTTTCTATAGTAACGTTCTTAAACTTACCAATAACGACAATTAAATGCTTTTAAACAGATTTGCAAAATTTGTTTGGAATCCGGAGAATATACCCTATAAATGCCCTACAGATGTGTCTTACTGAGCAAACTTTTTTTTTTCTCAAATTATGAAGTCAACAATCATATTCTTTACGATTTTGAGCTTACGAGAATAAACTGGAACTGAGAACCTCAATATCCCTGTCTAAGACTCTTCCTTACCCCAGTCTGGTCAGTGCTTCTACACAAAAGCGAATGCAATTTAACAAATATTTCTGACACCACTTGAACGATTGTGGTTACAAGTTTGTCCGTCTCCAGTTTGGTTTACTGGCATCTTTAGTGGTTTTCACTGTCTGACTTCGTCATTTGCCAGCTCCAGTAAGGCCAGCTTAAATGTTAATGGCATTCAAAGAGATTATATAATTCAGTAAATGCATTCTTCATTGTGGCAATTTGTTATAATTAATATACCAAAAATCAAAGCCCACAGGACTCTATTAATTGAAAGACTTATCGGTAGGGCAAAAGTGCAATTTGGGTAGCACACAAAGTGATATACAAACAGTCGCCACCTACAAGTAAGTGCGATGAAAATTTTGGTAGGCAAACATTTCAACAATTTCACAAAATATGCACAAGTCCAACCAATTAGTTGCCAAATAATGGAGAGCAATGAGTTTTGAGTTTTGAGTTTTCATCTCCGACCGCAAACACACACATTTTACATTCAGAGAGACTCAAACTTTATTTATGCATTGTCTGTGCCGACTGCTGTTGTCGTCGTTGAAAACCCCCCCCTCCAACCCAGAAATTTGTATAACTTTTGTAACAACAAATTTGCGAGACATTTGTGGCTTTTGTGTAAATATTTTAGGCTTGACCCGACCCCCACCTTCCATCACTGTGACTTTTTGCGGGCAAAGGCCAATTAACTTAAATAATTAGCCCGTTGTTTTGGTATAAAATTTGAATGTATTTTGGCAGCTGGTTGCCTTGGCAAATTGAATCAATTATTTAAAAATAGATTTGGTAAAAAGAAAATCTGAAAAATGGAAACAAAATCTGGCTCTTTAAATCAGAATAGATCACCCCGCTCATCCCGGAAATTGATTGTGCACAAGACTTCGGTGGCATCTTATGTATGGCGTGTGGTTTACTGGTTGGTGGTCATCATGGTTATGATATCAATGTGTGTGGGCTTGTATTATACACTCCAGTCGGATTTTGGTCAATGTTCGACCTATGATGTGCGCTGCGATTAAACAAAACAAATTAAAAGTCTAATAATATATTTAGTTGTCGTTAGCTTGGCAACATGTTTCCCAGGCGTAACATCAGTTTGGAGCGTCATCAGGCTGATCGTCGTTGTTGTGTGGTATTTGTGGTTATTTTAATCATAATTTTTATGGTTTATATTTTTGTCCTAGTTCTGTATGTTATTTATATTACCAGAGGAAACAAACAATATTGGGTAAGACATTTAATTGATTATAAATTATACACATATTTAACCTTTTTGTCTACTCTGACAGATGTTTTGGTGATGATGAGTTGATTTTTGCTCTGGGCATTGTTATTATTGTTGTTGCTGCTGCTTCAATGGATCAAAGTTTTCATCAATCATAAACTGTAATTTCAGCATAAAAGCTTCAAACATTTACATATTAAGTCGGTTATCAGTCAATTTGCACTCCAATTTCACTGGCAGAGCAGACGAAGCTCAATTAACACACCAGAATGGCTACCAATTGCCTACGAATGTGTGTGTGTGTGTTGACTCTCTATCTGGCAAGTTATTTTAAGGTCTGACCTTGTTCATATATGCTCATACATTTATGGCATATGCGAATGCTATTCAAATTTATTGGAGCACTGGTTTTCATGTCGTTCTGGTTGACTTTTCAATGGGAAACACAATATTTTTAGTTGAATGCCGCTGCTGAATGCAACTGAAGTGCTTGCAAATTATGGTTTTTCGGTATTATTATTAATTAATAGAGTGCCAAAAGGTCAGCGTCTACTCTGCATAAATACATTTAGACAAGACGAATGTTTTATGTTTTACAACAATTTTTGTTTTTATATCTTTGACACATCTTAGGTGAAAAATAAATAAACTTTTAAATTAACCTGAAGATTTATGGCCAACAGCAACAGCAGCAACTTCACTTAAATGTGACTCATCTGGGATATGAAATTCTTATGAACTAAATGAGAACTTGGCTGCTTGATTTCATTGCTGGAATTTTATTTAAAATAAATATGAAGGCCATTGGACTTATTTTAATCAAGGTTGACCATCTTGGTAACAGCTTCAGCCAGCAAAAGCCTGGCTGCCAGTCATACATAACTTATATTTAACCTCATTTGGGTAGCATTCAAGTGCAATTAAGATCAAAAAAAAATTTATAAATATGATGAAGAAAGCTTTGAATGCCATTTTCTCACAAAACTGTCGTGTGTGTTGTATTTATATTTTATAAGAAAATGCTGCACAATTATTTTTCTGAAGCACCGAAACATAAACCTTAATAAAAATCACATGTTCTTCATTTCTTTCTTGTAGTTGTTTGTCATCTGAAATTTTTCAATTATATTGGTGTCTGCTCTGCCATAAGCTTTGTGTGGGCACCAGTGAGAAAGAAAACTTTAGTAGAACTTATATGCGACAAAGATCAGTACCTATTTGAGATTTTGACATACTAACTAATGGTCAAGACAAGCTCGATCAATTTCTGCTAGTGGAAATGGAAAAATTAAATTTCACGGAGTATATAAATGCGAAAAAAACTGAAGGCCAAAAAGTTAGATCTGGAGAATAAAGAATTATTTCGTAAGTGTAAAATGCTAGAAATGCAGGAGCGAGTTTTAATGTACGAGCTAGACTTAAAATTAACAAATTAAATATGTAAAAAGCATACAATTATACACAGAAAAAAAATATAAAATATCAATTTAATCTGTGCTGATTAATATGATATTTTATCAAATATCAATTTTTTCATATAATTTTGATAAAAAATATTGAGTTAATTGACTAATATCAAACTGATAGGATATTAAATAAAATGAAAAAATGGAAAGAGACAAAAAATTTTACTTATCGAAAACTTAGGCTGCCTTGAAGAAATATAAATAGTCCCTTAGACTTTTGCCCGCACGAGTGTGCGGTGGCTCACTGCGCTGAGACGTCATTCTATTCGTGTTAATAAGTCCAAGGTCACGAGTTCGATTCGCAGACAAGGTAATGTTTGTTAACTACAAAAATGTTTAAGTTTCTTTGCTTTTCAGAATGCCTATATGGGTGGGTTCACTGTCACCATTCATATTATTAAACATAACTTTGAAATTCTAAGTGGAATATATTTGGTATTTAAAATAAATACATATGCCGTCGATTTACATACATTTTTTTTAAATAAAAAAAAATTTCATCTTATTCCTTAAAATATCATTTTAATATGAGAAATATCAGTTTTATATTTTTAAGCAAGTCAATTTCAAGTGTTTCATATCGGCTTATAATTGATATGAAAAAATATATTATATCAAGATCATAACAATTTTTTTTTGTTTGTTTGTGTTTTAACATTTAATAATGGAACATTTTATTATAAAGAGGTTGGTAATTTTAGTTCAAATGTTATTTAATTTAAAAGGCTATTAGATCTCCATTCATTTCAGTATCTTCCAAGTGACTCAGCGCATATAATGATTTACTTCTTCGAAGACTCTCTCTTCAACATTTGAAATTTTTTTTTTTTTGTATTTTCGGTTTGCATTATTTTTATAGCTTAGACATTCCCCTTTCATCCGCTTCAAACCATTTTGCAAAATTCGAAATAGTTTAGCAGATATAGCTTTTTTTGTGGAGCAATGTTCTTGCCAAAGTAAGTGTTTTATACACTTTAAGCGTTTTTTTTTCTCGAAACCATGTTTTGCGACCTGGTAGCCATGTTCTACTGAACCGATTTTGATCAGCCATTTTGCAATCGACGCAGAATTGATGTATTTCTGGCCCGTAACTCAATCAAGAGGAAATCAATCACATTAAAAAATCACATAAAAAATATTAAAAACTCTATTTTTTTAAAATTGTCTCCAATTTTAAAAAAAATATTGAAAAAATATGATTGAGGAACGGGCCAAAATTACATCAATTGTGATTATAATCTCATTAACAGTTTTCATTTTTGATAACCTGGAGTTCCGAAATCATGGCCACCACCTTTACACCTTATTTTTAGAGAGCTTAATTGACAGGCCGATAGCTTGTTGAACAGCCCTCGAATTACAAAATTTTTTTTTGTATATTTTTATTGAATTGATAAATAACACAAAACTAAAAACAAAATTTAAAAAGCTCTTATGGTTTTTAACTCCAGATTTTTTTCAAAAAACATCATCATCAAACATCAAATAATTATAATTATAAATTTCCGGATTTTTAGGATTGAGTGATTGTATCCTTTTCTTTGGTCTATCTTTTCTACGACCCCCGTTTGTTAACTGATTTCTCGAAACTGTAGGCATTTTATAATAAATTCTACAACAGACACTTTGAATAACCTCAAATAAACCTCGTGATTCAAGAAGTTATTACCAACTGAAATATTTCAAACTAGTTGCCCTATTAGATTGTTTGGATAGATTTATTCTACTCATCATTATTTATCGCTCCATCGTAGATCGTTTTCCAATCAGTTGAACGACAGTCGAGTGTGGCCCCACATTTGAAATTTATCAGTTATAACAACCTTTGGCCGGTACAGAGTATTAAACTTGTTTTTTCCCCACTTGTTTTAAAGTGACTTTAAAATTTTGTATATCTTGTTCAGCTGCTCGGATAGGAGAAAGTGAGTCAGACCCAGCAGATAAAATATGACATTGAAAAACAGCCGTCTTTAATTGAAAGTCCAGAATCAACAAAATACTCCTTCTTGTCAAACAAAAGACAAGTGTAAAGCACTGCACTTGAGTGTTATTAGGTTAATAGCATTAGCATAATTGAACTATAGCACCGAAGCCGGCTATCTATTATATGCGGCTTCCAAGGTTACACAGAGCCTAGGAACAAAGGAAATTGGAATTAGTACACACACAGCCAGCCCGCCCACACAATATGTAACAATTGAGATGCAATTCAAGGCTTATTAATAATTTCCTTGGTATCAATGACACAGAGGGCTGATGTTTCTATATCCTGGTATTAAGTTGTTTCGAATGGCAACTAACTAAATTTAATTGGGCAACAAAAACAACCAGAAGCAAAACTTCAGAAACATCTTAAAAGTATGAGCTCGGATTAGTTGGTTGCCTGTTCACTTGACTCTCTCTCTCTCTCTCTCTCTCTCTCTCACTCACTCTCCGTCTCGTTCTGTAAGCAGAGTAAGTAGAGAAGTAGACAAGGATTCTTTACCCTTGGCTATTTTTGTTCGAACAATTTGGCAGTGTATTGACCTAATTGTGCTGACGAGGAGTAAAAAAACTTTTGCCTTGGCAACCTTTAAGTCAGTGCTTAGAGTCAGTGAATGGAATGTGGAAGGATGCTTAAGCCTTTGATTTGGATTTAATTTGTGCTTGATGGCCCAGCAAACATTTTTGTTGGCAGAATCAACAGACACGTAGCCCAGAGAAGGCGTTGACATGTGCAAAACAAAACAACAAAAAAAAGACAAGACAAACAATACATTTGACATTATGTGAGATTTTGCTTCTATGTTTTTTTGAATTGTGACAAAAATATAGCAACACGTGCTGTGGCATGTAAATAATAAAGGCACACACACACATACAAACTGATGCTATGTGTTGGTATTTCCGTCTGTCTGTTGTTTATGTTCATCGTCCTTGTAATGATTGTCGCCTCATGCACGTGTTTCCTCTTCGATATTTGCGTACATTGTTCTGGCTTTTATATTTGTTTTTCTGTTTTTATATGTAAATGCAAATGCTTTAAGCGTTATTCAGTCACAAAGTGGAAACTAGACGAACCAGAAAAGCCAGCAAATATTTATATTTAAGTGCCACAAAAAAGTTATTTAATTTTCGGTTTAAGATTTCACTTTTCTATAAATACAAGCAGAATATCCGTAGTCGGCGCGTGTCCTGTAAATTGCTTTGTTTCTGTCAAATTAAATGTTTAAATATAAGCGATACCGCAATGAAAGAGTTTAAAATCATTTTTCAAATACTTAGGCTGAGATTAAAAAAATCATGATTTTTGCCCCTAAAAGTATGCATTTTTTTAAAAAAGAATTATTTATTTATTTAGAATCAGATGTGGCATATTCTGGTATACAAAAATAATAAGTGTTAAGGCAATAAAAAATAATATTTTTTATAATTATAAAACATAGCATACTTTAAAGAGCAAAAATCATGATTTTTTTATTTGTGCATAGACGTAGTAACAGTTCGACGCATGAGAGATGATACTCTAGTAAGCTTTCATGTTGTACTTTCTTTAATGTCAAATGACAAGCTATTCACACTGGAAAAATGACAACATAAGGGCCTACTAGATTATCAGGTCTCATTCGTCGAACAGTGTGAACCTAGCCTTAGTTCTAATCAAGTTTGAAACGGCTTAGAATTCAAAATTGTTCGGGGTCTCTTTCGAACCGACTTAAAACTGGTTCGAAACCCAGCTAAATATCTAACTCTATATAACCGATTTATGACAAGTGTAAAAGGCAGCTTAAGAAACTTTTTCTTTGTTTTATAGATTATCTAACAAGTCCAATAAAAAATGATAACAATTTATCTTTTGCTCTCAAATTATTCACATAAATCAAAGCTGCATTTTTGCAAGGCTCACTTGCCTTCTCTGGCCTTATCCCATATCCATCATAACCCAAAAACCAGATAAATTAAAGTCCACTCAAGCATTCCGGATTACTTGAGTGTGGCTTCTGCAAAAATATTGTCCTGGGTGTGTGTGGCCTGCCTTGCATTTTGCTTGCTTCGGAAACAAGAACACGAAATTTGTGTGTGAGTGCATGAATACGAAATGAACTGCAAGTACATTAAATTCCCTTCGTTCGTGTGTTTTTTGTTTTTATGTGTGTGTGTTTGCCACTTTTCAACCAAACCCACCAAAAGAGAGAATACACTTGAGCGTAGAATGGACGCAAATACTTCAAATACTTCATACATGCGATAAAAGGGACGAGAAGTAGATTGGAGGTGGTATTGAAACGGAAACCGCAGATACACAAAAAAAAAAAAAAAGATGCACTCAAACAATTTGCATTGTCTGCCGGCCATTGCGGTTGTTTGGGATTTCCGTTCGAATTTTTTACTATTCATGTTAAATAAAACCCATGAATTGAGGCATTAATTGAATTGATTGAAATTGACATGAAAGAGCCAAATACAAAAACAAAAAGCAACTAAAACTTTATTCTATTGTACTTTTGAAGCACTCCCGGCTATATCCACTCAATTCGCTACTTGTATGCGAAATTGTGTAAAACTTTGCGCCGTGGCACTTAAAATGTTTCTCATATTTCGATTATTTACAAAACGATTCAAATTTGCTTAACCGCCTGAAGGCAGCACAATGGCCTGATTTCGTGTGCTTTGTTGTGGCCTGTCGTTTGTAACCTTTGAATTGCCGTATTGTTCTTGCGGCAAACTTAATCGAAGCTTAATTGGTTGGCAGGGATCAGCTGCGGCAAACTACAATTAAGTCACTGCTGTTGAATTAACAGGCATAATGAACACAGAAATCTAGCCAAGTCGTAAACATGCACACAAAACACAAAAGGCAGCCAATTAGGCTCTGACATTGAGTAGAAAGAAAACAACTTTTAGTCAATTGCCTCTGGCATTGAGGAACCAAACAAAAGTGAAATGAATCTGGAAGTAAAAACATGAAAATATTTTTTTTGGGGGTAAGAGTAATGCATAAAAGCAGCCCACATGCATATCACAAAAATATACATTTATACATTTTTAATGAGTCTGAAATGAAAGAAGAGAGAAAATCGTAGACAAATGACCAGGCACAGTGGCTCAAAATTGGGTGACTTTTGAAGCGCTGAAGAAGATTTTTCCGGTAAATTAAGATTTGCAAAAGATTTAAGTTAATGAAGAAATGGCTTACGATGAACAAGTGATAACGAATTAACGCCAAAGCAACATAAATTTATGCCCCAACTATACGCTCTATTTAATATATTGGATAAATGTATAGATCAAAGACACACAAACAAAAGGAAATAGTAGAATTGCATTTACAACTAATATAACTTTAGAATTTCCAAAAAATCGAGTGCTTGTATTTAAAAATTATGATTTCACGGTCTGATAAACCTTTATAATGGTGTTATAACAAGGCCCTAGCCAGCTTATCATAAAGGTGGAAACATTTAAACAATTGCTTCAATATGTTTAAAAAATTTATTACGTATTACGTAATTTAAAATTACGTATATGTATTATTAATTTATGTATACGTAATATTAATTTACGTATTAATAATATTACATTTTGCCACATTGTTTGCGATCCAAATGTAATATTAAATGACGTATACGTAATATTGAATTTTGGCACATTGATTGCGATCCAAATGTAAAATTAAATTACTTATACGTAATATTAAAATACGTGTACGTAATATTAAATTACGTATACGCAATATTAAATTACGTTTACGTAATAGTAAATTTTGGCACATTGCTTTCGATCAAAATGCAAAATTAAATTACGTATACGTAATATTAAATAAAGTATAAGTAATATTAAATTTTGGCACATTGATTGCGATCCAAATGCAAAATTAAATTACGTATACGTAATATTAAATTAAGTATACGTATCATTGAATTTTGGCACATTATTTGCGATCCTAATGCAATATTAAAATACGTGCACGTTATATTAAATAACGTATACGCAATATTGAAATACGTATAAGTAATATTAAAGTAAGTATACGTAATATTAAATTTTGGCACGTTGCTTGCTAACCATATGTAAAATAAATTACGTATACGTAATACTAAAATATGTATACGTAATATTTAGTTACGTATACGCAATATTAAATTAAGTATACTTAATATTAAATTTTGCTATATTGCTTGCGATCCAAATGTAAAATTAAATAACTTACACGTTATATTAATTTACGTGTACTTTACATTAAATTACGTATGCGTAATACAAAATTGTGGCAAATTGCTCGTGATCCAAATGTTTCTTTTCTATTACTTATGAAACTTACTGAAGTTTAGCGCTTGAAGATATCTTTCAAATCAGGGAAAAATATTTTGTTTAACATGCTTTAGCAACGAAATAATGGTTGGTTGAAGTGCCGTTCCTTTGTTTCGCAAAAGGGAACTCGTTTTCGCAATCTATAAACATTTTTTATTATTTTCAAACATTTACGCAGTAACATACAAATATTTTTAATGCAAAAATAATCGTGGAAAAAGATAATATAACGATTCTAAAATAGTCTCTGTGAGCTCCATAGAGTGGCTTGTTTGTACAAAGTTTTAGATTAATTTTTTTCCAACTTATAAAAAGTTATGATAAAAAAGTATCGATAAAGTAAATACAATAACATCTATTTTTTATAACTCATTGGAAATTCCGATAACAGGGACCGAAACGGGCCTATGCGGGCTTTTTTTCATGTTTTAAAGCCCGTTTCAGTACCTGTAATCGGAATCGCTTCGGGGTCTTCTACGGGCCTGTGCCAAACCACAAAACGACAAAGCGATTCCGATTACAGGAACCGAACCGGGCCTAGGCGCGGCACTGCCCGCGCCCATCTCTATGGTAAACCAATATTATACCTTTTTAACAACACAGTGAACGCAGTAATGTACTTATGTATGCAGATGGCATGGTTCTTTTAGCTGAGAGTTCAGGTGAAATGCAACAAATGATTCAACAGGCATCCCAATTCTGCAAGCAATGGTGTCTAGAAATAAATGACGAAAAAGTCAAAAGTAATGATCATACGTCATGGACGAAAGTCGAACAAGGAAAAATGGAACCTGGATGGAGTTCGTGACAGAGTATAAGTACCTGGGAATTACAATTACCAATAACATGTATTTTTAAACTCACATAAGGCTGAAACTGAAAGATGCAATGAAAGCGCTCAACAGTAATTGGAAAATGTTCATGAGTAGAAAGTAGGTACCTATCACAGCGAAATATCAGCTCTTTGTAGCTACAGCACGTGCAATTATGCAGTATGGAAATGAGGCCTGGGGATATATGCAACACAACTGATCAGAAATTTTTTTAAAGAAAATCTTTATGCTGCCAGCTAACACTCCAACATAAGCTCTGCATCTTTAAACAGGCTTGCCAACTATGCACCACAAAACCCTACAATATCACTTTATATATATATTAATAAGATAATAAAATTTCCACAGCACAGACTACCAAGGGCAGTAGCCAAAGAAATTCTGAGAGGAAAAGCGAAAATCTCGCAAGACTTTTTGAGGAGCATGACATATCTTGCGAAATAGGAATCATGAATGAGTGGAACGACGCACAAGACGCGCTTCTGAAGACACTGGAAGTAAAACACAAGCACGATGTAGCGAAGTCCGATTGATATATAAGCGCCTAAATTATAACTTAGCAACCAATATTGATTTCAGAGAGATAAACACGAGTACAATAAGTATGATATGCCACGCCAGAACAGAAATGCTCTTACTTGGCTACAAACCGCATGTCTAAGATGATCCCTACAATATGCACACTAGAGAGGAAACAGCCCACTTTAGCCGATATAAGGTTAACCCATCTTGGAGGGGTTCTTTTATCAGAGGAAGATGTCATTAGCCTATTAAATGGAAATGGCTGGAGAAAACTGGCTTCGTACCTCAAAGCTGTGTTTGAACATAGATCTCAAATAATTGAAGGGAACTTTCAGTAGTATAATAAAGTTGTTATATATAAGGTTTTAAAATTTGAAATATAGCTAACGGATCAAAGCCATGCTGAAGTCTGAGATAAACAATACAACTACAATACATGTTCATCAATTTATGATTACCTTTTAAGTGACAAAAAGAAAACGCCTCCTATCCACCTAAAACCCAAGCATGGCTATTAATTTAGTGTTTTTCTAATCCCCACTTTCCTTGCATAACTTGGGCACATCTTTGGTCTTAACAATTGTGTCGTCTGCCATTGGAAATTTGTCCAAATTAAGGTAAGATTTTGCTTTACTTGGCTTGGCATTTGTTACATGCAATTTTGCACTGGCTCGGCAAGCGCACTCAACTATGTATAACAGAAGCAGTCGGAGTCGCAGTTGGTTACCAAATCCAACCAACTAATACTAATGCCAACGGATGTGCAAGGGACAGACAACAGCCGGAAACATAAATTCGGTCAGGTTCGCCACTGGCAACGGGAATCTCAACTATGAATTAGTGTGAAAAGGGAGGAGACAAAGTGCCTTGGCTGCATTAAAATTATGCCATAAAAAATGCAATTTCAAATCATTCGCTGGGGCCCATGGTTAAATGGATTTCGGCTTGAGCAACTTCACTTGACTGGGTTGCACGGTTCTGGTTGCGTTAAGAGAGTTCGTCGTTTGCACTCTCGATTCGAGTGCTAATTGCCGGAAATAAAAATGAAAATCACATCCCGTGCTTCAGCTGGCGGAAACGACCGCAGCCGCCAACGCAGTGAATGAATTTTCAATGCGTCGAGAATTGTCCCAGTTTCTCTTTCTCCATTTATTGTGCAGGCTCTCTGCATCGTTTGCTGCTCGCATAATAATAATAAAATAATATATAATCGTTGGGCAAAGGGTTTTGGGTTGTTGGCAGGGTTTTTTATTATTTCATTTATTTATGGCAGTCGTCTGGCTTATTTTCCTCGCTGATGTGCCTCATTTAAACGGGCTGGCATTAAATTTCGAAAAGTATAATAGAGAAAAAGACCCAAGATATATTAGCGTGGCTTTATAATTGTTCCTTAAGTCTTGTGTTCCCTCTTTCACGGTCTAAAATCATCAAATATCAAGCTGTATACCCATTGTTTTTCCCCAATTCTATTCCAAGCCCAACCACAATGGCCGTTCCACCTGCTTTACCACCACTTTGCATTTATTTCATTACGTATACGCCGCGTTGACAGGCCTTTTGGCCATTTGCTATCGTGTTATCATTTGCTGTCACATTGGACTGTTGCTCTTTGTTTACTTATTGCCTAATTGCATGAATATTTTTGCATGGCAGCGCAATTTTGTTTATTGTTTTGCTGATTTTCAGCCCAAAAATAGCGAAAGCCCAATTGAAATTTCAATTAAGTTTAATATTTACACTTCATTTGGCTCAATGTTTGTTAATTAAATATGTCAATTACAAAATGAACCAAAAATTCTGATTCATAAATATTTGTTAAGTTATTTATTCTATTAGATAAGTTGAAATCTGATTTGTTGTGCATTTTATGCATTGGACAACTCAATAAGGTTGTCAATTTATTTTCTAATTTCATATTAGACCAACCGCCTGTTGACTGCCCTTTGAACAGACATTGAGCTCAAGTCGAGCGAAAGGTTGGCTGCCTTTGCCAGTTTCCTGCTGCTGCTGCTGCCACACAAAATGCATTTTCCGCATTAAAAATCCCAACCGCAAAGGCTTTCCCTTTGGGAGGGCAAACAAATTGCTTCTTTGGTTTTCTTTATTCAAATGTGTGTGTGTGTTTTTAAAGTGTTGAAAACATTTGTAAATGCCTGCACGTACATTAGGGAAGAAAATGAAATTAACAGCGCGTGAATGAGTGTTTTTTTTTTGTTGTTGTGAATCTTCTCACGTATTTAAGCTAATTTATTTGCCCTGTTACCTCATTAGGATGAGTAAAATTTCCATAATATTCCATTTATATGGCAATTTCTGTACTGAAATTACACAATTAAATGCATAAATGGTGTCAAAAGTTTAACCATTGTGAGAGGCAGCCATAAAAAAAACAACGAATTGACAGTGGAATTTCCACGGATGTGAAACATTTAATTGTTTTTTTTTTTTATATCAGATTCATTATATGATTTAAGTCAACTTTTTTTGAAGAAATAACCATTTTATGGCATACTTTTGAGGGCACATTAAATCGTGAAAATAACCGATTTATGTAGAAAAACAAGATTTAAAACATCTGCCAGCAATTTGCTGCATTTCAATATTAGTAGAAGCAAAAAATATAGGTAAAGTCTCTATTACATGTACTTTAACCAAAAAAAATGGAATAATTAAAATTATATTATTTAAACATCAATTTGAATCAATTGAATAACATATTTTCCATACACTCTAAAAATAAATGGTCCAAAAACATCCTGAACATTTGAAATTCGGCTATAATTTAGCTTTAACTTCGCCCTAAATTAAAGAAAAAACCTTTTTAAATGCGGTGGTCAGCTTTTCAAAAATACATTGCAAATTTTTTTTAAAACAAGCTCAAAAAACCTTGAATATTATAAAAGTATTTCTTAAATTAAGAAAACTATTTTCCTATAACCAGAAAAAAATTGTCTTAATAGAAAGCAGAAAAAACTTTCTCAAGAGAAGAAAATAAATTTCTAAAAAAAAACAATTCTTTCTGAAAAGGGAAAAATGTTTTTTATTCAGAAAATACAAGGTCTGTCAAAAGGTGAATTTTGAATTTTTTAAAATAGTATTTATTTATCCCCTTCAAAGTAATCCCCCAATCTCAATCCTCAAAGCACTTCTGAAATATGCGTATCGCTATGGCCATTAGCACGTTCTTCGATTTCGACTTTATCTTGTCAATTGTGGAAAAACGCTTTCCATTCATTGGTCTCTTCAGTTTTGGGAGTAAGGGAGCCGAATCTGGTGAATATGGTGGTTTTTGCCCAAAAAATCACTCAAAAAACAATGAAAATTTAGCAATTTCGGAACTAACTTCACTGCCACACGTTTCAAGCTCAAAACGACCGAGAAGATTGCATGGCATGAACCGATTGATATGCTAATATCCTCTGCAACTTTATTAATAGTAAGTCGACGATTTTCCAAAACCCTTTTTTTCACTTTTTCGATGTTTTCTTTGGTTCTTGAAGTGATTGCAACTCCAGGACGCTCATCAACGTCTTCTGTAAAGCGCTTGTACCACTTAGAAACACTTTTTTGAGACAAAGTAGACTCGCCGAATGCTACAGTCAACATTTGTAGTGCGTTGGAGCACTGTATTCCATTTTTGACTCAAAATTTAATACAGATTTTTTGATCCATTTTTTCAGGGACCGAAAATAACAGTTATGGAAGTGAAAAAAATTACTACGAAATATGGATCCCCTGATAAAATGGAATACACGAATCTTCATTATTTTGAATGGCGAGTCATTAAATGGGATAAATTTTTATTTGCAATTTTTATCACAAAAAATTTTGAAATTGTTATATTATAATTTTTAAATAAAATTTTGTTTTAACGTTAAATGGTAATTTTTATATAAAAATTTTTGAATAACAGTTAAAACTAATTTTTATTAAAATAAATTAATTTTATTTTGTAATTTTTATAATAAAATTTTTTAATTGTTATGAAAAATTTTTATTATAAAAATTTTTATAAAAACTATCAGTAGGCGTTTGTAAATCATAGATTGTCTTTGATAAAGAACAAGATTTACTTAAACCACTAGATTAGTAATTTTTATAAATTATAATAAATTTTATAAAGTAATTTATAAAAATAAAAATAATAAAAAAAATTAATTTATCAAAAATATAAAAAATAATAAAACAAATTTTATTAAAAATCAAGAAACGATTATTTTAAATTTTATTTAAAATTAGAAAATATTGTTATTTCAAAATTTTTATCCAAAAAGTTATAACAGTTACGGTCCCTGATTTTTTTAAAAGTTTGTAATGGACAGTTACTGTTCAGAAACCTATGTTCAAAATGATTTAAAATGAAACCGTTTTTTTTGTTAGTCGAGACACAAACCAAAACGGATAACTCATTACAGCACAGATAGTGAGATGTGACATTGATCTGACAGCTGAGATAAGCTCCTCTGCTTCCGCAAATTTCAGCTTCCTCCAGCGTCAAATTGTCAAGTCGATCTCTTTCCTTTTCTGCACTCGGCGAGTATAGTTCAGCTCTGCTCACAAAAAAAATCTAAGAATATATGTTTGGATGCAATTGGAAACTTGAAATAAAAATCTTTAATTTTTGAAGCCATCATTGGCAATAAAATTTTGCCTTTGGGACAATAAGGCTTTTTAACTTTTCTCCTAGTTGGAAGAAGTTATATTTCTTGTGTAAGTATTAAATTTTGCATTCGGCTAGATTCAATCTAATTTAATTTTTTTTTGTGCTATGCACAACAGCTCAGGCAACAAAATTTAAAATAAATTTTGTGTGCCATTTTCATCAATTTTGAAGACTTTGCTGACAACCCTCGTGCAAGTGCAGAATTCTTTTGTCTTTTTGGCAAAACCACGCTTTAAACCTCCTCGACGTGGATCGAGAGAGAAGCAAAACCTTCAGCCAGAGCGCACGCAGTCGACAAATCATCGTAGCAGCAGAAACATCAAAAACAAAGTGCAGTGAAAGCAGAGCAAACTCCCAAGAAACTACGCTCAAAATCGTTTTAAAATTAGTGCTTAAAATCTCATCAAAATAAGTCAAAAATTTGGTTTAAAATCGACGTCAAAATAAGTTAAAATTAATCTGTTAAAACAACTGTTAAAATCAGTTAAAATTATTGGTTAAAATCATAAGCTAAAAGCGAAAAGAAAATCAGAAAAATAATCCAAAAGGCAACGTCGCAAAACGACGTAAAAGTGTTTGGCTGATCGCATTGTACATATGTACTAGCAGAATAATTTCATACAAAAATTTAGCTAAAAAAAATACATAAAAAAAAATGTTGTCTAAAGTAAAGTATATACATGCAAAAGTGAAATAAGGTCAAAAAAGTGGTTCATTAAACAAATCATAATTACACATACAAGTTCAAGCAACATAAAGTGATGTACACGCATTACATCGGTACATAAAAACGCAAAACGAAAAAAAAAGCTTTGGGCACAGTGGTTCCAAAACTGTAGTGCCAGAGGTTAAAACAAAATGCATGCAAACGAACTTTGGTTTAAATAAAATGCAAAAATCACAAAAACAAAATTGAAATAATCTAAAAATTTTAAATACAAAATAAACCAACACATTTAGCAAAATCATCTGGAACCTATGGAGCGCTTCATCGGAGTCTAGAGGGTGAGTGAAACCAAATTGTTAAATTATTTCAGTGATTTTTTTCAGAGCAACAGAGACAGAGAACAAAAATGATTTAAATAAAGTAAATATAAAACAACAAACAAATCATAAAAAGTGTCAAAATGCAAGCAATGATTTTAGTGCTTATCGCATAAATTTGTACGGTGACAAAAACAACAGTTAATTTTTTTTGCATTTGATCACTTCTTGTGTTCTGTTTAAGTTCTCTTGCTCTTATTCTTGGTTGCTTCTGCTGATAATTTGTTTGCATATTTTGTTTTGATCATGACAAGCCTAAATGATTCAAGTAAAGTAAAAAGAATTTAATAATAAAAACCTAAATCAAGTTGCATATATACACTTATTACTTATTTATTTTTTTTACATATCCAAATTTTTTATTTGCGAAAGAGCTAAAACGATTATAAGATAAAAAGGATGAAATTTAATGGAATTATTTTTTTTTTTGCTTAACTGAAGTTAAACATGCTATTAAAACAAAAAGTAAAATTATAATATTTTCTATTTCTAAAATTATTATATTATTATATTGTTAAATGAACCCCGCAAACATGAAATTGATTTTTGTTGAATATTTGAAAAAACACCCGTTGTATAGTTTTGCGAGGGTTGCCCATAAAGTTTGAAATATTGATTTAAATAAGGAAATTCAAAAATTATGAAAGGAAATCAAGATTTTTTGTCAAATAAAAACTGAATATTATATTATAATGATTAACTAAATCATTTAAATTTTTTCTTTGAAGTGATGGGATAGATTAAAGAAGAAAAACAACATTTTGGGATTTTTCCTTTAGATACGCGCAATGGAAAAATCATTGGTAGGGAGGGTAGAGAGCGCTGCTGCCATTACACCTGGTTAGCATTTATAATCAATGCTGTTGTCTTTTCAATATTTCCCTAAATTCTTTTTATTCTGTTTCTCAAACTTTTCTTTCCTTCTTACGGTCTTATGAACTTATGCAAAAACAAAATTTTTTTTTATGCAATTATAAAGGCATCGGGATTCTATAATTTATATAAGTTATGGGTGTTGAATTTGGATAATGTCAAGAACCTCCCCAACCACTGTTTTGCTAGCCGCTATAAGTGTCCCAAACCGACATTCCCTCCAGTTGCAACATTAGCCCATACTGACGCGGAAAACCTTTCCTGTCTATGCCTTGCTATAGGTCAGTACAATTTACCACCTGTTTACTTGGGACTCAATCGAAGGTCATAGATAGTTTTGATATTCGCTCAGAATGGACAAATTGGAGATTTGCTGAGGCAATCATACCAATGCGTCCATTACAAGTTAGAAATCAAAGAACACACCAAAACGTGACCAACATATCCAATTGTCTTCAGCAATCTACTAATCTAAAGTGGCTAATAATTTCAACATATGATAATCATACAAACAAACAAAAATCGATAATTGCATGTGCACAGCCAGCGAAAATTCAAAATTCACTTTTTTTTTTGAACAGACCTAAAAGAATGAATAAGGGCATAGCCGGGTTTTTTAGGCTTATATGCCCCCAATCCTATCCATATTTCCAGCATGCAAATTCAAAGTACATCAACAGAAAGTTATTTATTGATTTTTTTATACTTCTAGTACCAACCTTGAATTTTAAATAATGATTTTTATTATTCAAGCTTTTGTCATGCCAACTACCCATTCTTAAAATGCAAACATTTTTATGGCAATAGCTGACATGTCAACACTCAGCCAGAATAATTTTTCTGGTTTTTTAAATTTAATCCGCGACTAATAAAAATTCCACGAAATTTTTAACTACAATTATTGTAGAATTTTTGGTTGGGGTACCACTTTTATATTAAACATGGTTTATTGTGATTCCAAGATACAATTTATATAATTATTGCAGAATTTTTGAGAGTGTGAAAGGTGGTTAAAATTCATTCAACCATAAATGTTAAAAAACTTCCTGAAGATCTCTTTCCAAACCTGGTGATATATGCATTGTTGACCGTGGCTTTCACTATGTTATAGAATATTTAATTTGATATTGTTCGTTAAATAAACTTTTTTTTTAAAAAGTAACATTTCTTATACACTTTTTATCCAGGATATATAATGAATCCCGGCATGTCACCAATGTCAGATGAGTCGTTGAGGGAAATTTATAGTCTTTTAGGAGATGGACAACCAAATTTTAACAAAATAAAAGTCCATTTGCAGGAAAACAGTTTTGTAAAACAATAAGTTTGGCAAACATCTTGATGTAGCAAAGGAATCTCTTAGGAGATATTAGAGCAAATGGGGCAGTCATATTTACATGGCCAAGGGCAAGCATTAGATACTGTAAATAAATATTTTAAATCGTTGAATACCACTAGGAATTGTTCTTGGACCATTATTAATTTCGGTATACATTTCGGTATAAAAATTATATTTTAAAAATCAAAATACGTATGAATAATGAAAAGCTACATCTATTTGATTCTTAAATAAACAAATCATAAATTTCCGTTCCACTTGGAGAATTTATAATTTCATTAAATGTTTTACACAATAAAAAAATCGTGTTCAAATTGCACTGAAAAAAATCTAAATTACTTAGTGACGACCCAATAAGTCAAAAGGTTTTTTTTAAATATTTTGTTATGTGTTTGAACCTTAATATAAATTTTTAACGATCCGATTGATAGCGGCCAAGCTGATACGACCTTATACGAAATTCTGTACAGACGGAAGAAGGGATCACCAAATCAAAAGCGATCTTATATATGCAGGCTAAGTATTCGACAAGACGTTTATAGGTGGGGCTTCTTGCTGATTTCTAAAGCCAAGCGCAAAACACTCTGAAAGCCACTTACCGCCTTATTCTGTTTAATTAAACAAAAAATGAAAATGCATTAAAGGGCCTTTTGATTGCTTATTATGTAGTTTCCTACAAACATAACAACATCATATCGATAATTTAGAAAGGGATTGATGCCTGCTTGCCTGCCCTCATTCAAATCACTAAGCGCATTACCCATACGCAGTGGGTACCGCCCTCGTAAGAAAAATAAACTCGTATTACGCAGTTCTACTGATATATATTCGTTTCATTTACAAGTGCTTGCTCGCTCGCTCGCTCTCTCTCCCACGTACTCTTCTGCCAATGTCATGACATTCACTTAAATGGCTTAGTCGTAAAGCACACTCATACAGAACTAATGCCATGTAAAATGCTTTGAAAATGGCAAATGCAACAACAACAACAACATAAAAGCAAGCAACAGCAATGTAAAGCGAAGAAAATCCTTGGCGCTTTACTTTCATTTTGATTGCCTTCCCCAAAATGCGAACGTTCGGCGAATGAAGTGCAAAAGTGTGAAAACGCAAGCGAAAACTAGTGCCACAATTAAGATAGACGAACTAACGCTTGCTTCGGCTGCATTTGAAGTCGCTTGGAGTAATTTAAAACACGGCTGGCAGTTGACTGTTAATTTTAGTTTTCCTCAAGTTTTGCTCTTAATATTTTATACAGTTGGTCGACCGTTCGTGGTTTGGAACACGCCTTCATAAATCAGCCACAGCTAGCTGGCAGCTGCCGGCTGCCGGCTGACTGGCGTTTGTAGTTCACAGCACAGCAATATCGCTCGCTCGCTCGACGGTAAGCAACAAATTGTCGGTCTCTGTGGCTAGTTGATAAATATGCCCGACAAACTGCGTTGATATGCTTGTCGGTGTTGGAGTTGTAGTTCTTCTTGGGGTTTTGGTTAAGGACGCTGCCTTAATTATGGCAAACTTGCTGCGACATCAAGCATCAATTTTGGTTGGCACAAAATATGTCAGGCGAAAGAGTGCAGCTAGCGGGTGAAGGGGAATTCATTTTTACCTCGACAAGCTGAACACAAATAGCTGGAAATTCAACTGCAATGGATTTTTATAAATATTTTTTTCAGCTTAAAATTAATTTACTAAAAAGGTTGATTTACCCAGCACTTCCTCTTACGCTCTATAAACTGGTAACTCAACATTTTCTAGCTGGAGGTTGCAAACTATTTAAGTGAGTCTCAACATCTTTGTCGAGAAATATATCAGGAATCGAAAATCAAGAAATTAGTTTATTATTAGAAGGGAAAGATCACATGAAAGTCGTGCTTCAAACACACTATCATCAGTAGACTTTGCTATCGAAAATTTCTATGCCGAAAATGCAATATACATATAATGGCAAGGGAATCTTAAGTGAGAAACACCGACACAACAAAATGAGAAGGATTGATGCCTTAAGTATACAGAGTTTTCCCGGAAATCACTTCCAACCAAATTTCAACCCAAATACAGTTTTCGGTTGTTTTTAGATCTCTCGTGTTTTGAGAAGAGATTTAGCTAAATTTATCACCAAATTAATTTTTATAATCAAAAGTAATTTTCGATATGTAACCAAGATTATTTTTTATGTTTGATTGCATTAAGTAAATAAAATATTTCTTTTATTTCAATAATAAAACCAGTTAAATTTTGCATCTCTAATTTTGAAGAAAAATACTTATATTTGAATTAAAATTTAAATATGAATCTAACAACTTACAAAACATTCAACCACAAAAATGGGAAATTATACTATTTTATTAAATTATATATAATCTCTAGAGATTTTGACGATGGTTGGTTTGTAAGTCTCTCGAAAAATCCGTCAATCCGACTGTACCGAAAAGAAACTGCACCCTTTCAATCAATGTCATATGAAGTACCGTTGGAAAGCTTGAACTCTTGATTCTCTTTATTTTACTTATTTTACATTCATTATATTCCTTTTAGTTCTGATAAAACCGCAGATCCCACAGCAAGTACTTGAAAAAAAGTTACCAAATTGCCATAAACTGAACGTCAAAAGAGCTCGAAATATTATAAAGCAGTTCGGTGAAATCAGTACTTCAAAATATTTTAAAAACACAGGTAGAAAAAAGTTCAAAAGAATCAGAATCTTAAAAATAAAGTATTGGCCTTTAACAACTAAAATTAACCAATTTTCTTCCGATATTTGACCAAAAAAAAAGGATTGAGTGTCTCTATGATTCAAAGAGTGAATTAACGGCTTTACTTAAGGAGGTCTTCTTCCGTCTGTCCGTATGAACGAAGAGATCTCAGAGATGGTAAGAGTTAGAGGTTTGAAGTGTACGGAACATATAATTCTTATACCTGCAGGCAGATCAAGTTTATTTTTAATTTTTGCCACGCCCTCTGCATCCCCCGCAAATTAAAAAAAACGGAATAAGTCCCACAATTTTCATGATAGAGAGTTCGAACATTCTAGACATACATTCTAGTCCTTATTTTGAATCGACCCGCCATACATCGTTTTTTAATCAGATGAACGATATTAGAGCTATACGTAAAAGAAAATAAAAACCAACGACAACAACAACACCGTAGCGATTGGTAGAACTTACGAGAAAGAGAGAGCGAGAAGGCAATAGCTAACTTGTAATTTTCCAATTGGACCTTGCTATGAGAGGAGCGATGTAATTGAGATGGCCTGCGGTCAGAAATCACGCGTGATTCCCGCGTGACTAATATAGATACGTTTATGTTAATAGGAAATTATATACAAATTTTATAATTTTACGAGTTATGTACTAGGGTAACTCTACTCATCATTACTTATCGAGCCCCCTTACATCGTTTTTCAACCAGATGAACGATAGTCGAAAGAGTTGCCACCCCCAGATTTTGAAAAAAACCTCACACTTTAAAGTTATAAGTTTCGTACAAACAGGTAGAGAGTATATTACAGTCGGGCTTGACCGATTTTCTTACTTTTTTCTAAGGTAAAGACATTAATAATAAAAAAAAATTTAAAAAGTCAACAAGAACTAGAAATTGGAAAAATTGACTTGGAAATCTTTAAGACCGTTTGTTCAATGAAAAAGTTGTATACATTGTGATGGACGACGAAACTTGTGTATAAATGGACTTAAACAGATTACCCGCCCCCCTAATTTTGTATAAAGCAGAAAGATGGTTCTGTTGTCCAATAAATTCCATCAATTTAAGTTCATAAATGTATTCAGAAGATTTCGATGTGCCATGTCATTTGATCCAACGGCCTTAGAACCACTTTATTTTATACACTTGACTTTGTAAGATAACAATATATATACAATAAAAAAATGCAGAAAAACTATTTTTTTTTGTTTAAATGGAGAATACACAAAAAATTCCATCTAAATTATGGGATTGAATTTTTTCAATAAGTTTTGGCAATACTCAAAGTAAATATATTTATCTAAAATACAAAAAAAAATTTATCAAATCGGAGTAGAAAGCTTAAAGTTATAAGCAAAAGTATGCGTGCAGTTACTTTTCGATACAGTCCTTATTAGTATTGTTTTTTTTTTTTGGACCTGGACTAATAAAGAAAGAAAGCTTCAGCATTCTCGGAAAAATACGAAAGCTTGCAATAAGATTTCATTTTCTATGGAAATTTGGTCTGCTTCATCAACATGTAAAATATTCATCAGCCTGACGTACCAGTTCGAGTACAAAAGCGGCTCAAATTGATTAGGAACCTAACTTTTTAGGTACAACAATGTTGTATATTTTCTGTTCAGACTTGATAAATTTCCGAATACCTCAAATTTGCATTTAAAGCTTAAAATCTGTCAGCAGCCGGCACATGACAGTATTTTCTATTCCCTTCATTTTTAGTGCATTATTTGCGTAACGTCTGTGCGGCTGCCCCTGGAACAAACTGTAGATAGTGCACACGTGTGTGCCTGGAAATCCAAGTGACAATTGAATGCAGCAAAAGCAGCAGCAGCCTGAGCAACCAACTCGCTCTGACAGCTGCTTGACAGGACTCAAGTTGGCATACCAAAAATATTAGTTACGGCTGGACAGCAAGATGTCCTTGCGCAATTTTCAAGAAATCTGTGTGAGCACGAAGTTGTGCAAAATTGACAATACGACAAAACATAGTACGTTGTACGCATTGTCAATTGGGTGGGGTGGCAGCAAAAGGAGGTGGAACGTGCTCTAGCAACTTATTGACATTGATCGAAATTGCTCGACTTATGATTTTCAAATTATGCTGAATTTACAATACAATATCTAATTTGGCCAATAAGCAAATTGTCAAATTAAAGCTAGAAAACTTTGCTCTTTGCTCTGGGTTGTTGATTGTTTTTCAATTTTTGGCACTTTTTATGCTTTGATGTCAACGCTCGCAACAGGCTCCGCAGGCTGGCTGCCTGTGTAACAATAGCTGGAAAAAAAAAACAAACAAAGACACAAATATTGAAAAATTTAAATTTGTTTTCTAAAAACGAAAACATGGCCAAATAACAAAATCCCCAAGGTGAACGGAATTGGTTGGGATGGGGAGGCGGGGAGGGAAAAGAACTGGAAACAAAATAATATTTACCCAACGTGATTTTGTTTACCTATCTTTTCAAGCCCAAAACTGCGGAGTTGCCCTGCCTCCATTCCCACGCACATCCACATTTATATGGCCACAAATTGTTTGTATTTTGTTATTAGTTTACTCTCAGCTTATTCCGCCTTTTGCATTTTTCATTTAGCACTTTTGATGAAGTGAAGTAAAGTTAATCCAGACATTTATTTTTAGTCGGGGCAACTTCAATGTGGCGCTCAAATGTCAAAAGAAAAGGTCTTCATTTAATTAAAAACTTGCATGCAAAAAGTTACGCGCAAGAGATTTCTTCTTGTGCCATGTAGCTAGTTTTAATTAGCCCCCGCTCTTTTGCAGCTCACATGAAACTTCGTTGGCCCTGAAATGACTTAAAGTTGATCAGCAAAATTAAAGAGAAAGAAACAATATAAAAGCAAAGCAGCCGAGTTGCTTGTAAAAGTATCCAGGGAACAATCTCTTTTGATGTCATGAGCTGAGCATTGTCTGCCCGTTATTGTGTGTCTGTGTGCGCCCTAAATCTCTATTATTTCAGAGGTGTACTTTTGGGTGTACTAATTTAATGCCTTTAACATGTAAACGACACGCCAGACGCCCCAGATACCGCTTCTAAATGAAAGCAAATTGACTGTAGCCAAAATCTTGCAAGTAAATGAACTTGTCGCTGCATATAAATTCAAATGATGATTGTGGTCAACTTGATGGGGCGAGAATTGACATTAGCATTTAAAATACAACATTGAGCACAAAAGCAACTCCAGTCAAACAACTCTGTCAACCACAAATTTCTTCTAACCAAACTCATTTTGTCCAGGTGAAAATCATTTGAAATTGAATTACATTTTCATTGCCCGCTTTTTGGGGGGATATAATTATTTCTTCTGAACTTTGAATTTTCCAGCAAATCGATCAGTATCAAATGCGGGCTGCGGGCATTGAGTCAGCGCTGCATTTGCATTTTGATGGTGCCTAAAAGCGTGCTATGAATTTTATACTTTTTGTGCTGCTTCAGTTCGCTTTGAAAGTTTTGGCTTTTTTGTGCTTTACTCTAACTGGACTAAATGAAGACATATTTGATAGCTTGAACTCTGTAACAAAGGTAGAAAGGAGAGATATCAAAATAACAAAGGCAGTTGGTTTTTAGGCAGTGTTGAGAAGCATTTTCCATATCTACTTTCATTTGGATTCAGATAGCAAAGAGCTAAAAAATTATGGAAAAAGTACAAAAAAAATATATACTTCATATTTTCTAAACGAGTTTTGTCAAACCCGTGGAGTTGGAGGTTTTATTACAATGGAAAAGTCACCAAATAGTTTTTCAGAAGCAGTTCTTTTGCATATAAGAAATTGAAGCAATCACAAGGAGATGGAAAAGCATGCTGCCTTTTGGAATAAGTATGCACACGTTAAAACAGTGATTACAAAATTAATCGACTGGCCACTGGCCTGGCAAGGCCGCGCATATATCGAAGGCTGAAAAGGATTCATCCGTCTGACCTCTGGATATTTGATTTAAATTGGTATTATATCAGTATCAGCTTGAAACATACAATTTTGCATGCGCAGCAAAGCTAATAAAACTTGCTTAAAAAAAAAAATTATTCAGCGGATATTGCTAACCAATCACATTTATTTCTCCTGTGCTTCTTAGTTTGTCGAAATCTCCGGATCCTTTATCAGTTCACCTAACCATCACCATAACCCATTCATCAAGTAGCAGTAAAAAAAACCTCCGCAATAAATCTACTATCGAACGACCTGGTCAAAAGCCTTCTTGATAATTAAATAAATCTTGAACTTGCTTATATATAAAGAAAATAAAACCACAATTCCCTTTTGCTGTAAAGACACAGACGAGAATCGAGACAATTATGGATCCACGATTTAAGAAGTAATTGTTTATATCGCTATACTCCGCTGACCAAACAGTTCTTTTGTTGGAATATCTACGTGATTCATAAAATTCCAATCCAAATGTATATACAACTGTTATAGATCCATTATAAACACCATTATCATCACTAGAAACTCCAAAAGAATGTTTTCAAAAGCAGGCACAATTATTCAACATTTAGTTTTTAACCAGCTGCTTTTTGTTTACAACGATCAATAGGTTTTTAATACCATTAGCATAATCTTTTGCTGACAGGAATTAAGCTGAAGGGCAGTTTCTCCTTTCTTTGTCCGTACAGAAGGCTAGTTTTGGGAATTATTTGTGGCATGATGAAAAAACACACAAACTTCCAACTTTACTGTTGAATGTCATTTTTATTGTACAATAAGGAAAATGCAATGGCGGCTGAAAAACTGCGGCTTTTGTCGGCCTCTGCACGCTAAACATCGTCCCCGAATTTCGATTGTCTCGCCTCTTGTAGTGAACTGAAATGAACAATGTATCTACTATGGCTTATACTAAATTAGAATGAGAGAGACTGAGAATGAGAAAAAACAATTTTATCCCCATTTTCTGTGATTTGACCTTGCTTAAAAATTAAAATTTACAAATTTTTCTTGTATTTTTTTAGTATAAGCCATTCAAAAAAGGATTACCTTTCATATTTTCCTTAGATTTTAAGTTTATTTGCAATTTTTGCCACCTACCATCTGCGCAATTTCAAAAAAATCGTATACTATCCTATACTATTTTGTAATTTCAGCTTAAAAAAAAAAGAACGTTTTGACTATTATTAGGCACGATTTGTGGAAAATCTCAATGTTTTATCAATCCATTTTATAATATCATCGAATTGTACTATTTCTTCGCTTTAAAATTAATGTTCCCAATCAATTCTACAATTCTTTTTGTGTATCTTTTGTGTATAAATTTGCCTCGTATATGATGATTGATTTGAATTTAGTGCCCAAAAATACATAACAAACGATTGCCGTCTTTGGTCCAAAACCTTGTATACGTGTGTAATTAATAATTCCGAAAACCAAATACTTTTATTTAAAATGTTAAATGGGAGCGACAGGTACTTAAAGTTTTCAAAACAAAAATTTATCATACGACACGTACGCCAGATCAAAAATTGTACAACAAAATCTGTAGTACACTTCAATCGATGTCAAAATTTTATTTTTCTTAAAAAAAAAAAACAATTAAAAATCAAATGCACATCGATTGTTTATAAATAAAACAAATATACTAAATGGGCAACACTGCGTATGAGTGATTAAAAACACAACTTTAGAGCCTCCCTTCCTTTTTTTAACGTTAATTATACAACAAAAAGCAACAGATAGGGGGCTGAGACTATGACTATGAATTTATACACTGGATGTTCGGTTTAGTGTACCTTACCTCCACTCACATGATTCTATAACTCGATATTCGATGTGCGATCAAAAAACGCTTAATTTAGAAAAGCGGCAAATTATATACAGAAATATACGTTTAACTGTTCGATATAAGTTACCAAATTTCCATATACAAATTTGAATTTTATTTTAACTCTCCTTCAGTTGTTAAACAAATAAACTTATTTTACCTTTTTTAAAGGTCTGCAATGAAACGTTTTGTTTATTTAGTCGATTTTGCACAGTCTTCCTCATTTCACATACGCGTACATTTGCAGACTTGATGAGGCCTCCGCACCCGCATGGCGCGCCATTTTGTTGTTTCAGTTGCTCCGCTCCGACCTTGTCTTGGTATTTATGTGCCGTACAGCTGTTGCTTCAACTCTCAACTTATTTCATTTTATGTTTGCATGTTGAATTTGCCATTTAATGCTGTTTGCAAAAAAACACACATATAACAGGTTATTAATGTGCCTGATTTATACAAGGAAACATGGAAATTAATAAAGCGCCGAGCTTAAAACTCTTTTTAATCCTAACGTGGAAGTATTTATCACTCACTCACCTGACCCTTTTTGAAAGTTATGCACATTTTATGGCATTAATTATGCGCTCTAAGAGCACCACTTGGTCGTGTTGTTGTTGTTGTTGTTGACATTAATAAACGCTCATTTAATGGAATTGCCAAACGTGTAGCTACATAATTAATTGTTTGCATAAATTATAAACGCTCGCCAAATTACACAAAATTCCCCTGAATTTATTTGACTTTAAATATGATTTTTGCGGAATTATTAATGGAATCTGAATGCACTAAAGTGCCTTTCTGTGAAACACTTGAACTGCTTTTACTGGCCAGGAAATGGCTGGGCAAACTCGAAAGAGAAAACTTATTAAATTTTTGCTATTTTCATTCCAACAATTAGCACTCTTAACCTGGCCCTTAAAGTAATGAAAAGTATTCAGCGCATCGAGCCTGAATGGGCTAAAACTTGAATAAGTAATAAAGTAGTTGGTCTCTGCCATCCATCCTGACGATGAGGCTTCAGAATGCCCAATGGGGTTATTTGCAAAATGCTTGACCAACTTCTGAACTTACGCGCAACTCTTGATGCAATTCGCAATTGTTTGCAAGTGCTGTGGATTTTTAAGCTTAAATCGAGACTGTATAAAAAAGAGAAAAATGTATTTGTGTATCTTTGTTGACCCATTGCAGTTGGTTAAAGTTGCGCCAAAGATATTATATGGTCAATTGAGAAGTGGCTCATGATTGGCTAGAGACAAACTGACTAGTGGAGTAAATAGATAAAACTGAAGATAATCAATGCCAAATACACCGAACCTCCAGAGCAGTAAGTAAATAAATTGTAGATTTAAGTGGCGCCAGTAGGCACTTAAGTTTTTATAAATAGCTCATACGCAGTGTTGTCCATTTATGTTTATATATTTGTATCATTTTTAAACAGTCATTGATCTTGATTTAATAAACGACTAATTCAAGTTCCAGAAATTAAAACTATGTTATATGATTTCAATCACTTAAAAAAATAAGGAAAATTTTTTTGCTCAATCCAAATTAAAGGTTTATTTAAAAATAAATAATCAAAATAATATTATATTGGACTAAGAAGGTCAACAATAGTTTAATCTTACATATGTGGAGCGTTTGGATCGACCAAATGAGGATTTGTAAATGTTTATCAGGTGAACGTGTCGTATGAGTCATTTTTTTTTCAAATTTTTGGGGACCTTTCGCTCCCGTTTAAAATAAAAAAAATATTTTGGGCTTTATAATTACTAACACCGTTCAACAGCATTTTCCCTAATGAGCCGCTAAACACGAAATCTCAAAGAAAAAAATCATTGCCTACTTATTGGCATATTATATTATATATATCTTAAGGTATTTTATATATATCAGGGCTGCAAAGCCCCTACAATTTCGACAGAAGTTCGGTTCGGGGCTCCAACTTTTTCCCTACGCTAAGGTTTTGGTTCCACAATCAGATCTCTTCAAATTGAGAACCGGTGTTCCGGTCCGGGTTCGGTTTCCAGATTACATTTGATATATAAGACAGATAATTAAAATAAATGAGAAAAAAATCATAACTACAAAACTACTTACAGCTTTATACAGTAAATTTCTGGATACAAGACGGAATTTAAAAAAAAAAATATATAGAAAAAAAAGATACCTTTTCGCAGCAATTAAGTATTGTTTACAAATTTTCGCGATTTGGTTAAAGAGTGAGTAATTTAGATGTTTGGGATCCGATGCAATTTTCAGATTTTTTCTATATTTATTTTACCTATAGTTTCTTTTAGCAAGCATTTATAAATTATACAATTTGTTTAAATCTTTAATTTTAAAAAATATTTTTGACTGCGTAGTATTCATATTTCGGAAAAACCCTGAAAATACGTACCGTCTACTTTTTGACAAAGATTGCAAAATAAATTATTACAACCTAAAAATCCGAGTGAGAAATTTTTCATGGAATCACCCAGATATTCATTTTTATATATTGAATATGATTTGAAGACCTTTTTAACAGACTTTCAGACATTATATGGATGATTGCACTAACAGCGGAAATCATTTCTCTTTCACAGTAGTGAGATTCCTAAAACTGATGCTATTTCTGAGTAGGAGCTGCTTGTGACACTGTGTCTTGCTTCCATGTCCCATCTTTACCTCATTGTACCTTCTATTCTGTGTTTTAGTATTTCCTGTTATATTTCCCACTGTTTGGCGTTTTCCAGTATTAACTCTGTCCCGCACTCCCTAGTCAATCTTATTCACTGTCGAAATCATTGTGATTCAGTCGCAATCAGGTGTTTTGCAATCATTTTCGGTTATCGTTGAACGGGCACATCGAATACTTTTTTGTATTAATATAATTAAAATAGAGTTGCAGTTTATAGGTGAATAAAGGTGGCAAGCCTGTTTCTAGATGTATCGCATAGCTGGGTGTGTTTTGTGGGAGTTGGAAAATCCTTTTTATAAAAAACCTAACACTGCGTTCAAAGTCTTCGTATTGATAACATTCCCATACCTCTGATGAGTAGCACGTTATCGCCTTTGCTGTCGACTGGTACATCTTGTATTTGATGCTTGGATTGACATTTTTTCGTTTTAGGAGAATGTACCAATTGCTGCTCGGGTGTCTTTTAACTTCAGTTCAGCGTGTTTGTTAAACTCAGGGCTGTAAACCCAAATAAGTTTTGCGGAGGTCTGGTTCGCGGTTTCGATTCAATATTTACTAATGGTTGGGGTTTAGAAATTTAAGGTTCAAGGTTTTTGTGCTTAGATTTTAGTTCGAACCTTGGTTCGTCCTAAGTTTTACCAATTTAATATAGAAGAGTATATAATAATATATACAGAAATTCTGAATTTTTAATTACTCGAACATACGAATTCTATTATTTATAATTTAAATTTATAAGTATTATTTATTCCAACTATTGTTGGTATATGCTAATTCTTTTATCAGTAAAATGTTCTGGTTAAACTGCATATTACCTGTGAGAGTCAGCCCATGGTATTTGAAGGATTTCACAATTTCCAGCGGTGATGCATCTATCACGAACCTCTAGTACCTTAGACTTTTTATCGTTTATCTTTAGGTTCCAAGTGTTGCAATACTTCTGCTAGCATGACCATGTCATCAGCATACATAAGGACTTTATCCACCAATTTTGACTCCTCCAGGAAGATTTTTCGCAATGTGAGCAGAGGGCTGAGTAGGCATCCCTGTTCCACACCTTAATTCGTCGTGAATTCATCCGATATTGTATGTCCATCCCAAACCGTTGTTGTTGTTGTTGGAACCAAAGCAACTGGGTAATAAGTATTGCTCAAGTTTACAAGGTTTGGGACTAGAGAAAACCCCAAACTTTCCTAATGTATTTTTGGGCGCTTAATTCAAATCAATTTAATGTTTTTTCCATCTCGTCTTGTTAAAGAGATATTTTAATATTAACGTGCATTAAACGAGGTAAAAAAAACAATTTTAAGTCCTGTTGCCACATTAAATAACTTATTTGAACAATAATTTCATAATTATAATTCGGCGTACGTGACGTATACTTAATTTTTGTAAAAACTTTGATGCCATTTCACAGAGGTTAGAACTCAAACAAGAATTGTATAATTTTTTGTTCGCTAAATAAAATGTAAATAATTTGATAGATTTAAAAAATAGACAATCAGAACTATGTAGCTCTAGATGTTGCCTACGAAGAGCATGAGTAAATGGTTACAACTTTGTGAAAATTAAAATAACCAATACGTATGCAAAATTACAAAGTTATCGTTACTTTTTCAACACAATTCACATGTGTTTCGCAGACAAAAGAAGATGCAGGAATACTTTCTTAGATAGTTGCAAACAAAGTTCTTACTTTTAACTCTACTCTTAACCATGTCACCTTTCAACTTGGTTTTTATCTGATCCTTAGACTTAACCCACTCAACTTGTCTGACACTTACTGCCCCTGATAAATTGTCTTGCTCAGGTCTTTTGACAATTTCTGGCACACACACACACACACACACGCAGAGAGCTGGACCACAATGTCACAATTTACAAATCCAATCAAAATTTGCACAGTTCACACAAAATATATAAATAACAATAATATTGCTGCACAGCCTTGCCCTTGCTGTGGCAAAACTTAAATAAATCTCTCAATGGCCATTCCCAGACAGTTAACAGAAAACTCAATTTGCTGCATCATAAACCAGATGAGTAATTAAAATTTCTTTACCGTTTTCAGCTGTGTTCAATTTTTTTGTGTATCAATTTGCCAAATTTGTGTGTGTCTGTGTGTGGCCAAACAGATGTGAATTTCATATTTGTGTATATATTTTATTCATAACAAAATATTCATACGAATGCAAATGCACATTGATGTGGGTATAATGAAGCTCATCACACAATCGCTGTTAATATTTCAAATTTGGTTGTTGTTTATGCCAGTTGCAATTCGTGCATTCACAATGGAAATTACAAGCCGCAAATTTCAATGCTCTGGCATTAGAGGCGGACAATTTGCATAAAACAAACACAATGCAGGCAGCCCGATGACTGAGTTATGGCACAAATTCCCAAAATTTCGATACTGTAATTAGAATTTGCATATTATTAGGGGACTTGGCATTTGAATTCGATATGCAATGGAAAAAGGAATTTGTATAGAGGGAAATCAAACTTAAAGGAATTTCAAATAATAATAATAATAATAATGCTTCGTCGCCTTTGATTTGCGAAATTGACATTAATTATTCTTTACAATTCTTATTACATATTTGCCATTTGCATGGAGGCAAGGCAAGGCAAAGCCAATATGTGTATTTTTTGTGTCCTGCCACACATGCAGACGTTTTTTGTATGGAAACCCCAAAGCTGTCAATCAAAGTCAGGGCAAGTTTATTGCACTTGTAACGAAAAGGGAATTCAGCTCTTGGGCAGAAGGTATCTCCTACCCACAGTTATTTGTTTGCACATAAAAATAAGCCAGAGCCCAATGCCCTCGGGAGAGGCATGAGGCAAGCCGCTTGCAACATGGAATATATTTTAAATTGTTTTCAACAAGGAATTTTCATGTGGTATAGACAACCCCAGACACGTGCACAATGCAATCAATTTACGCCCGAACTAAGTTGCTTCTCTGCCATAGCCCAACGACTTATTCATTATACAGAAAAACAAAATTAGCCAGAACTATGATGATGATGAAAGTTGAGCTGAGTTGTGCAGGGCCGAGCGGAGCGGAGCGAAGCAAAGCTTTGTGTATGTTGCTAATTGAAATTAATTAAGTGCGTACGCTTTTGATGAAAGTCATGGCTGATTGCTTTAAGAATTGAGCAGTCCAGGCCATAAATCGAAATCGCCTGCATTTCGTTACTAAACAAAATTCGGAGAATATTACTAGGGATGTATTGAGACTGTCAATTTCAATATAAATGGTTGTAGCAGAGGTGGGCCGACTCATCAATCGGTGTTTGCTTTAACCAATCATGCTTTTTTCTCGATATGTTTTTGGCAATCGCACTTGTCAAATTTAACAATCGCAATCGGCAATCACTGCATTCAGCAGGTAAAATCGACAATCATCAAACACAAATCGCAAAACAATTTTCCAGCCGAATGGCCCGATTGTGAATAGCTTGTCATTTGACATTAAAAGTAACACAACATGATAGCCTACTAGATTATCATGTCTCATGCGTCGAACAGTGTAAACCTAGCCTAAGTAAGCTGTGTGATTCTAGAAACTACCGACCTACTAACTGATTAACTGATTTTGAATATATAGCATCAACGCACGGCCTAAACGGTAAGAGCTAGAAGACTAATATTTGCTCAGGAACTTTCAATTATGATGAAAGTGGGCTTTAAGATGGCATTTTGGAAAACTCCACCCCAAATGGTTGGAAATTCTCACTCACTCTCAGTATTAAGTCTTGAATCATCAGTATTTTAAATACCAAAAATTATTTATTTTATATGACTAACTTAAAGTTACAAACTTAGGAGCTAGTAGGGGGCTATGCGATACCAAAAATTAAATAGTTTGAATCTGCTTGAAACAGTTGTTCATTTAAGAGCTGCTTAGATCTAGTGCGGAACCGAATTCGAACCAGAAATATATTTAACTTCATATTTCCAACCATTTTAATAAAAAATGCGGTAGAAATTTCAAGAGAACTCTCTCAAATGTGCATTCCGAAATTTCCAGAAAAAAATTATCTCGACAGTTATGGAACGATCTAAAAGTTTCCGAATTTTGGATAAGGTAATGTATAAAACTATAGAAAGTTATTAAAATTTCTAGAAATTTGGATATTGTTCTAGAAGTTTGCAGATTTCTGTAGAAAGTTCGAGAAATTTTTTATCATTTGATGTTGAAATTTCTTCAAAGAAATCAATTCTATAATGTTATAGAAAATTCGAAACATTTGAATATTTTTGTAGAAAGTTCAAGAAAGTTTTAATTAACTGCTGGTGACGTTTTCAGAAAGGTCAAATATGTTATGGAAACTTACAGTAGTTAAAGAACCATCCAGAAGTTTCCAGATTTTGTAAAAAAAAATCCATAAAGTTTAAATTAACAGGTGTAGATATTTCTAAAAACCCTGGAAAGTTATAGAAATTTTCGAAAATTTAATGATATTTTCCTTTTCAAAGCCATCAATCGTCGACGGGTATTTAGCTAGTATTGACTAAAATTAAGTCGTGGAATCTTAGACTGCCTTTGAACAGTCTGCTTGAATTCGCTTAAATTTTTTTATATGATCTAATAACCGAGCTTAAGAGGTCTTCTGCTTTTGAAAGAAATTTGATTTCGATTTTTTTGTTTTGCATTATTATTCCCCTTTCAAGCCCTCCAAACCATTTCCAAAAATTCAAAATACTTTAGCAGATATAGCCATTTTAGTGGAACAATGTTCTAGCTAAAGTGAGTATATTTTACGTTACTCAAAACTTTAAGCGCGTTTTTCGACCTGGTAGCCATGATTGCACTAGTTCTACTGAACCGATTTTGATCAGCCATGTTGCAATCGACAAAAAATTGATTCATCCCTAAATTTAGTTTCTTTAAAACTAGCAAC
Source organism: Lordiphosa mommai (assembly GCA_018904225.1). Classification (NCBI taxonomy): domain Eukaryota; kingdom Metazoa; phylum Arthropoda; class Insecta; order Diptera; family Drosophilidae; genus Lordiphosa; species Lordiphosa mommai. The sequence goes on along the minus strand of JAEIFT010000099.1, from coordinate 637,815 downwards.
ACCGCGGAAAAATAAAATTTATTAAGTCTAAAGGCCTGATCTCAGATGATATAAATTTTATTTTCGGCGCAATTAGTAGGCTATTTGTTGTAATTTTCACTCTCTGAGTTATTTTTTGAGAATGTCCGCGTTTTCTTATGCCATCTATAATTTTAAGCAATGTATCTTCATTCGTTCTAAAAGTATCTTCATTCGTACTATGAAAGACAATCAAAATCGAAATGCAGCGCAAATATTATCTCTAATACTCAATGCTCCTTGTATTTATTAGTCTGTGACCTGCTTCGTTGAAGGCTGGGCAGCCACTGATTGGTTTTGGAGATTTTTTTTAATCTCTTGGCGAAGGGCTCGGCATGCTTTCGGCTCGTGTCTGCTTGAATTGCGGAATGTGTTCGTGCACCGGTGCTTGGGGCGACAAACTCTGGTGTGGTGACTTGAAGCTTCTGCAAATGGGGCAATCAATTTCAAAGGTTTCAGTGTTCTTTACTTATTATTACGGTTGAGTTTTAATTCCTCTTTTCACAGCAATTTTATGTTATGCCAAGTAACCTAATCTAACCAGGCCTTGCGTAACTAGTAAGTCTCTTGAGCAAATCCGGCTGGAAGCTAGAAGTCCAAAGAAAAAAATGATTCTTTTAAGAAATATTTTTTTTTCAAATTTGAAAATTTTTCTAAAAATTAAAAAAACTTTCAAAAGAATTTTTTTTACTAAAATTAAAGGAGTTTATATAAAACGTATATAATAATATATATAATATATAAATATATTTCTATATAAAAATCGACTTTTTAAATGGAAAGAAATCATAAACCTTAGAAAACCATTTTTTTAAATGTTAAAATTTAAGATAAAAATTCGTCTTCAATTTTAGACATGAAATTTCTTGATTTTATTCGAAATTGGCATTTAAATTCGGAAATTTGATTTTCCTTTTTTAGAAGATTTTGATTTAATATTTAGAAATTTAATTTCTAATTTAAAGGATATTTTGACCTAAAATTAGGAAATATTTTATTCTTTAAAAAAAAAAAAAAAAATATTTAATTATTAATTAAAAATTTAACTCATTTTTTAGGGATATTATACCACCTCAAGTCGGTCACAATGCAAGCTCAATTTGAGATTTATTTCCTAGCGAAGCAGTAATCATTTTCTAGAACTGGCACAAAAAATAATTATTCTTGCTCTTTTTTTCCGCTTGTTTTTTTTTTTGTTTGCTCCTTCATTTATTCTTGAAGAGAACTTGAACATCAAAAGCTGCGCCAAAACTGAAACAATTATTTATTAAGACATAAGCCCAAAACTCAAAGTGCTCTCAAACTAAGCCAATTAAACAGACAGAGCCACTACAGTGAAATACATGAGCAAATAACTCATTTGGTAAGTTTCTGCCCCAAAACACACACAGTTGTTTTGGGTGTACCTAAGGAAACACCTTCGTATATTTATTTCGCTAGAAAAAACAACGACGTGACAATTTTCAACAAAAACTTGAGACCAAGGCCAAGTAATCCCAAATTGATGAAGGTTCATGTTCAATGCCAAGCAAGCAATTATTATTAACTGTGCCCCAGGGGTGCCAAGATCAACTTCCCTGAATCCGCATTGACATTGTTGGCCCCCAAGCGGTTTTGGCAGAACAAAAAAAAAAGGAGGAGCATAAAATTTGTACGTGTCTGGCATTAATTTCTGGTTTGGGCGCAACTAGTGGATCATGATTTTGGGTCCAAATACCTGGCCATTTGAATATGTTAAGGAGAACTGGCATAGTTTTAAAGTGTAAAATGGCTGCACATGCAATCTACGCTTGGGGAAACTCATTTAGCCCACGCAAGGCCCAATGGTCAAAAACCTAACCAGATTGCCTACGTAATTGCTCATAATGGTCCATTATTGCTGGCCAACCATTTTTGTTTGCAGCGGAAAATCAATGGAAATGGGTCCGTTGCCTAGGTGAGGATTAGATGAGCGGGCGGCGTGCGGCAGCTGCACTTTAAATGAAAATTCCAACGAAAAATTCCCAGCTATTCAAAGTCAGCGTAGCATAAATTTGAAAATTTTGAGCAAATGGGAAAACACATTAAAGCATCTTTTCAGGCTTAAGGCTGCCGTTGCTGTTGCTGCTGCAAATATTTGCATAAATAATTCAGTCAGCAAAACACAGGAAAAGGAAGTCGAGTTAAGGTGGGTGCTAAGGTGCTGCTGCTGCCGCTGCTGCTGCTGCAGTTTCCTCTCAACTGGAAAATTGTAAAATAAAATACAAAGGATATTTGATATTTTTGTGCAGGTAAACTATTGATTAAAGTGGTTTTATGCAAAGTCATTTTTTTTTGTTTAGCTTGCCATATTTATTCTAATTATATGTTGGCCCTCAAGTGCCAAGGGTTTGTGTCTGTCAAAAAAATATAAAAAACGCTTCTCGAATGTTTTTATTACATTTTCCACTTGGTCCTGCTTCATTCATTGAGAACGTTGGCCCACGTTGGCACACACATAAATTAAACGATATATCATGCTGACATCTTAAATATTGTTAAAAACTGTCACGTTTACGTTTTCTTTGCTTACTCATTCAGTCGTCTGCTCCGCCGGATTTCAGTTCTGACAGTTAATGGACCATAAGAAATTCAATTAGAGCCGTTATGCCATGTTGTTGCTGTTGCTGCTCTGGCTGTTGCTATTCTTCTTGTGGCATTATTTTTATTAATGATACTTTACGTTTTGTATGCATTACAAAGCCAAAAATAAGCAAGAGAGAAAGAAAAAGGCCAACGAGGCGAAGCGATTGTCTGTCTATGGAAATTAGCAGTGGCCCACAAAAGTGTGCTATGGAAAATTATGAGTGCGTGTGTGTGTGTCTGTGTTTGATTAAGCCGCTTTTTGCATGTGTTAGAGATGGTGCAAACATTATTTCGTGTTTTCGAAGAACTATCACAAATAATTATTTTTGCAATTCAATTTGATACTTATTCTCAATCAAAAACAAGACTTTTTCTAATCTCCCGGTAGCAATGCATTCCTATCTAAGCGAAGTTTCGCAAAACTGATGCAATTCTTCCTAAAGTACACTAAGCTAAATGGCAAAATATTGTGCCTCAATTCAAAAAATGCAAGTACAGACTAAAGGCCATTTTCTAATGTTTCCTTTTTGTAAATCCAGGCGCTTATTGAGAAAATATATGTGGCCTATTTTTAGGCCGCTGTTAAAATCATACATGGGTCGTCGTAGACACAAGCAAAGATCTTTCAAAAGCTTCCTTAAAGTAGGCAACCTATATTTTCTCAATAAGCACCTGGATTTACATACAGGAAACATGAGAAAATGGCCCTTAAACTTGGTGCCTTTCAGAATAATAGCATAAAGTCGTCCTGTTTGACAAAAGCCATTTTAAACGCTTTACTTTGAATTTAGAGTCCGTACTGATACATTTTTAAGTAATCGCTTAGATGTAGCGAGCAAAAGTGTTGATTTCTTCGTTATTGAACTTTTGGTTTCGATTCTCATATTTTGGGCCTAAAGTTTTTGAAAAATACCGCCTTTTACCGATTGTTCTCTCACGGAATTTTTTTTATAGTTTTACAATATTCTGTCTAACCTTATCACATGACAACCAAGTCCAAGTCTTCCATTTTGGGAAAAGAAAAGTCGGTAATCATAGCACGGTACCTTGTTCCATTGACTGTAACATTGGGATTTTTATTATTTATGAAAAAGATGCCGTCGGACCACAAACCGCACCAAACAGTGCATTCTTTCTTTGTTTCTTTCTGCTCTTGAACTGTCTCTGGCTGCTTTTTAGACCAAATTCGGCAATTCTGTTAGCTGGCGTACCCATTCCCTGCAAACATTTTGTCGCATTTCTTATCTCCCTCTTCAAAAAGAGAGTTTGGCGATATTTTGCGACAAGAGTTTGGAGATAGATTGGCGACTTACACTTACAAAATACATTACCTACCGCATTTGAAACTTGAAAGGGATTAATAAGCGATATATTGTATCGCTTTTTATTAGTCAATCGGTAATTTGGAGATATATCCATCAAAAAACACCACGGAGACTTAAATGCGAATCTCTATATCGCTTAACAATCTCTTAGAAGACTAAATGCAATTCTTCTTGAAGGAAGTTGGAAGATATTATACATTTGCATTACAAAAACAAAATACTTTGGTAACGCATTTGTATCTTCCGTGCGATAAACTGGTCTGCTTAAACACAACCACCATAAGCAGGCCCTGTTTCAATTGCCCCCAGAATAAGTTTTCCTAAATTCAAAATAACATTATAAGGGCCAGAAAAAATCAAGAATTTGTCAAAAGAAGTTTTCCCAAATTACTTTAAAAACCTTAAGCAGTGTGCCTAAAAATTATGATCGAGCTCAATTGGTGGGTGATATTTAATTTTGAATGTTTTGATAAATGTTTAGTCTGTCACCCTTACGCTCAAATAATTTTTTTTAAGAAGCCTTTGATGGACAGCGAATTATCAAGAATTACCGTCCAGAAACTATTTCCCGAAAGGACATGGCTCTTTTTTTTATTGAATTCTAAAGTTTGAGTTTTTGCCCATACAAAATATGTGTGATTACATATGCTTACAGAATATAATTTCTTTTGGGTAATAAATTTCTCTGTAGTTTGCTGACTATTTGTGAAAATGAGCGTGTGTACTGGGTGCAAGTATAATTGTAATTCCTTTTTGGAAATTAGCTCTTTTTGTTAAGGGCAGCAAAAAGAATGTTACTATTTTAATTCTTCGAAATGAAACGCTTTCTAATCCCCAAGAAAAAACTTTTTCTTATCTCCAGGAGGAAACGCTTTCTTATCCTTTAGAAGGCACTACTACTTTTCTTAAAGAAGAGGCTTTTTCTTATCCCCGGAATGTAACGCATTCTTATACCCAAAAAGACACGTTTTCTTATTTCCAAAAAAAAATCGCTTTCTTATCCCTCAGATGGCACTATTTTTTTTCTCAAAAAAGTGACTTTTTCTTGTCCCCAGAATGTAACGCTTTCTTATCCCCAAGAAAAAACGATTTCTTATCTCCCTGAGGAAACGCTTTCTCAACTCCAAGAAGTGTCCCAGAAATGCTCAATTCTTACCGAAGTGAGTTGAGAATGCGATATGAATGCTATATCGCTAGAGTGAAGCGATTCTTACTTCGTCGATAAAAATGTTTGTTGGATTGAGCCAGAAATGAGCTTCGTTTCTGAAGAATTGACTTCGATAAAAAAGTGGAAATATATTTAACTTTTCTAAGACCCATTTAGCAAAACAAACGAAGACATTTTTTTAATTCAAACAGATGTATTCAATAAGGTTTAATCAATTTTAGAATTGTTTCCAAAACATTTAGTTTAAAGCTAAGAAAAAGTACTAATCGATAGTATTATGGAAGGTTCGAAAACTTGTACTTAAAACTGTACTTAACGGAACTCCCCGAAAAAAGAACACGCCCTTTGCCCATCTCTAGTGCGTATATATGTAAGTCCTAATTAACCACCCCAAGCAGCTATTCTTCTTTAATTCTATTTTAAGAGTAGAAGACGAAGAATCTTAACCGTACAACAGACAATTGGCCAACGTCAAGCATTTTAATTAGGCCAAACATCAGCGATAAGCAAAATGGCAAACAAAACTGACAGACGAAAGCCAAAAAAAAAAAAAAAACCCCCCACACCTCACCTCACCACCGCCGCCCCAACTGGCTTTCAGTTTTGTCAGTTTTACGTTGTGTGTGATGTTGTTTGCTTGTGTTGGGCGTATTTGCTTACGTGATTGTGCACTGGCGGTTTCTTGGCCGCCTTCATTAGCGCTTCCGTAAACTCAGTGACACCTTTTCTCATTTACATAAACCCATAGACATACACACACACACACACATACGCGTTAATCAAGCGCTATCTGTGCATTTGTCTTTAAGCTTTATGCGGTCGTAACTTTAAGACAAAATATGGTCCCCAACTGCTGATCCCATTTACCGCCTTATTAACTTGTCGGAATGCCTTGGCTTATACTAACAAATCGATCAATCCTGGCCACTTTTCTGCTTTTCCTTTTACTTTTACGCTACGTTTTGATAGCTGCAAATTGGTTTTTCCACTTGATGCCAGTGCAATGCGATACAAAAAAAAAAAAAAAAAAAAAAAATCCTACTAGACGTGGCGACAATGCAATTTATAAACTCGTCGTCCCTCGAATGTATGCTATGATTTCTTTTGCCTGCACTTTACACTTCACAGCATTGGCATTTCAATTATGGCAAAAAATAAACTACTTAGCGGCAAGTGGCAAAGTCTATAAAATTATTTAATTTCCAGCCATGTTTATCAATTTATTGATGCCTGCTGTTGCTTTACTTTGGTTGCATTTTTGGTCGATTTCCAATTACAGCTCAAGCATTCCGCCCTTTTGTTAACATTTTGTTTGGTAGTGCTCGTCGTTAGATTTGTGCATTCAGCTGTAAGGATTCCATATACTTCAATTAAACAAAATTTTCGTTTCAATAGACAGCACACAAGTTGTGATTCGTGGTTGAAGGGTAGCCAAAACTTTGGATCAGGTCACAGAGCAAAAATATAGATACAAAATTTTTGTGCACAAACGAGCACTTTAATCAATATGTATTCTATCTCACACACTTTTACACAATTAATAAACAGCCAAAGCACAAATATTTCTCTTTGCATTTTACAAATGCCATTTGGTTCTCCGCCCCCTCCCCACAAAACTGGAGCGTCTTAGCATGCATTACCCTGCTCCAACCCTTGTGCAATTTGCGTCTGAGTAAATTTTCGCAAAACTATTTCAATTTGCATACCAAAATATACAGCAGGCCAAAAGCCTTTTGTAAGTTTCTCGTACATAATTGTGTTTATTTGCACTAATTAAATTTTAATGTAGTAATTAAGTCTCGTTTTTTTTTTTGTGTTTTGTTGTTTAAACTGTTGTTGATTGACCAACAAAGTTCACTTGAGGTAACCATTTTTGGACTTTTCAAAAACCCACAATTACTTGACTACAAAAGCTCTTGCAATATAATAACAAAAAAAACAAAAAAATCATAAAAGAGGTTGAAAGTTGCTTGTAGTTATGGGTTACAGCAAAATGTAACTCGTGCATGTGTAAAAACCAACTTTAGAGTGCCACTTCTGCAAAAAACAATGCTTCATTTGTTTAGATTGTTCAAAGAGCACTCCAACTAACTGGACTGAAGTTTAAGCCATTTTTTTTTTGCTTCGTTCAAACTTGCAAATGTGCATAAAAATAAAAAAAAAAGTTTAAATTTAACACTTTTATTTTTTGGTGAGACTAACAAGCTTTTTTATTCGCATTTCTTTTGGAATTTTGCATTTTAAACAAAACAAAGAACATTTTATTTCTACTCTGAATAAGAAAGGAAAATGTAGTTTGACACATCGATGCTTTTATCACCTTGAAAGTGATTTTTTAAACCATTTTTCCGATGGGGAAGCATTTTAATACATTTTTGACCATATAATATAAAAGCAACTCGAAATAACACTTAAAAAGTTAAAAGATTGCATCTTAAAAAATCTATTTATTTCAAATCTGTCAATAGCTACATGCCGATGACCTTAGAACTAGTTAAGTTAAGTTTTTTGGGTCTCTTGAAGCGGACCTAAACATAAATGACCTCCCGAACTTTTTACAAAGAGGTTTGGTTTAAAATTTGGATTTAAAATCTTCTCTAACGCTCGAACCATCCTTGGGGTACATTTGTACCCCAAGAATATTTATATTTTTTATTATGTGAGACATAATAATAAAAATGATGACCCAACGAACCGCTCCTCTGCCTTCAAAAACTAATTTGAAATCTTCATTTACGCTCAAACCGTCCTTGTACCCAAGCAACTTTATATTATTTTTTATATAAGACATAATAAATGTTTTTCTACTTTGTCAATCCTTCGCATATGTGCATTTTCAAAAAGAAGTTTACCAAAAATCAATTTTACAAACTTGTTTTTTTTTTTTTGCTCAAAAAACTACAAGCAAAGGTGCTTCCTACCTATACCAACTTTTGATTTAAACAACATATAAATATTAACCCACGTATATACATAATTTTTATTGCCAATTTTGTTAAGTGTATTAAATTTCAACATTCTGGCTTCATTTGTTTAAATTCTAAAAAAATAACACCAATTACCAAACATTCAAGCTAGAGCACTCAAAATATGCCTATGCACCCCTCTGCCTTCGTCTCCTGCTAGAGTCCTGCACCTGACCAAGACCCAAAGTCAGACAATGTGCTACCGAAATGCCTAGCAAACGAAGCATTCAGCCACAGAGAGCAAGAATCAATTGAAATCAGCATGTGCCATGTATGGAAAAGAGTTGGGCTGACTGGCTTAAGGGAGGCAAAGTGGTCACAACAAAAATCATTGCAATTGCAATTGAAATGCAGCCTCATGCCGACGACTCTTGTGGTAATTTCTGCAATTACCAGTGGTCACTGGTGGCATTTCTTTGGTTTTGATTCTCCAACTGAAACTAGAACTGGGACATGCGGGCTTAATGCGCACTTTAATATTTCATTTTGTGACGTCGGGAGCAAGTGCAGCATAAACAGGGCCAGACCAAAACCCGTCCAGCAATAACAATGACAGCCAACAATGGCAACAAATAAGCCGAAAAATAAACAGGAACCCAGGCTAAACAAATAACAGTAAATAACAGCAGCCGCATCGACTACCCATATGTGGAGTCACACACACACGCTACCAGTTTATGCCAAAAAAGGGTAGGACAAAATCACGAACAAGATAGTTAAGAGTTTAAGCTTTATTTTAACTGAAATTAAATACAACAAAATTGCGAAATGCCTTCAAAATGCTACGATTCCTTTTTTTAAGTTCTCATATTTAACTAAATTGAAATATGCTGTTAATCTTGACCGAGTATAGCCATGATGAACAGGGTTCCTTTTATCAAGAAGTACTTTAATTTTTTTTAAACAAATTACTCAGAATAAAACAATAAAAGTCTTTGAGACTTTCACTTTTTTTCAGTTTTTAATTCAAATTTTTTTAAATTATCTTATTAATAGAGCATTAAAAAAAAGATGTTTCCAGCGGGAGCGACAGCAAAAAAACTGAAATTTGAATAAAAAAATTCTTTAAAAAAGAATCTGGTATTTTAATCTCTTATCAAATTTTTTCTAATATTTCAGTGTTATCGTCTTTATCTATATATAGCCTTCAGTTGTCCTAATAATATATAGATATAGATATTTGATTGGAACTGGTAAATTTGTAAAATTACATATATTTTACAGATGTGTAAATTAATTGAGCTACAGTGTTCGTCATATATATTGCCACGGTAGGTCAGTGTAAACAAAGGTGTACAATTGGCCCTCTCTAATCATACAGCTCTTGGTCAATAAGTATAGAGTTATGAGAGTCCACGTCCGTCCCGTTTTCTGACCTCTTTGTCTTTATAATGTTGACCTAACTGATGACTCTCAACTTCAGCGTTGAACCATGGCCAGTTCCAAAAATCTCTTTCTGCCATGAAAATCTTTGTATGAAAATACTTTACCTCAAAACATAATGGTGTCAGCGTGGTTTTTCCTGATTACTACATCTTCATAAATTGTTCCGGAATTTTTGTAACTTTTGAACTAGGTGATAATAGTTTGGTAGAAGTTAGAGATGACAATATAATAGATAAATGATCCATAAGTCGCTAACAGAGATGTGAAAGAAACGTTTTGCTTACAAGTTTTGGAAATTTTTTCAGTAAAATGGGAAATCTAGGGAAATTGCTCAAAAAATCAAATCAAATTAAAATATTCCTTTAAATTCCGCTTCCCCCAATTATCAATTTTTTCCCGCAATCGAAATAAAAAAAGTGAAACTCCGGAACAAATACATATTTGACACTGATTTTGTATATTTTATATGCTGACGACGCGTACAATGCTGCAGACGCTACGCTGGCCCACCCAGCTGACTATTGAACAAAACATCTGTGTTTTTTAACCGATTTTATTGGGCATTTCAGATTGGATAGATATTAGGCCTAAGTTAAAGACAGACGGACATGGGACTAAATAAATATATTTAAATCTTTTAAATCCATTTGCACATACTCTTTGTACCTTTGGTACAGACTAGAGATGGGTGCGGGACGGGATTTTCTCGGCACCCGATTTGAAATGCTTCCTCAGGCAAATCAGAAATATTTTAAAGTCCTTTAAAAAAATAAATTTTATAGATAAATTTTTATACACTTAAAAACTGTATATTAATTTTTCCCAGAAGTTTGTAAAGCATAGAAATATTCATTTCCGACCCCATAAACTATATATATTCTTGATCAGGACGACGAGCTGAGTTCAATTCTGTCTGTCTGTTTCTACGCGAACTAGTCCCTTAGTTTTAAAGCTATCGAGCTGAAATTTTGCACAGAGTATTCTTTTAACTGCACGTAACTAATATGTCGGACCCGGCTGGATCGGATGACTATTTCATATAGCTGCCATAGAAACGCTCGGTCAAAAAACTAGTTTTAGTGAGAAAAACTTTTTTGTTTTCTATCGTAGCGTCACTAATCTTGGTATATCTTAATTTTATATGCTTTCACATAATTTCAAAAAAATTTATCAAAATCGGATGACTATAGCATATAGCTGCTATAGGACCGATCGGTAAAAAAATGTGTTTTACTAAAAAAAAGGTTTTTTTTTATGGTATCAAATTTTTATTATCAATGATTTAAAAATGTTAAATATCTGATATCTATTTCCTATATATATTTTACCGTTTAAATCAGTTGGAGTAAACTTTTTCAAGTGTATTAATACTTTGGCACAGTCGAAGTTAGCTTTGCCTTCTCGTTATAATTACTTAATTAAAAAATTCCCATGTGATTTTCTACTGCAAATAAATCATTAAATGTTTGGCATTCTCGTATAAACCTGCTTACCTGCTGGCTCACCAACCGAACCTTCCTTTGCTTGCTTACCAACCAGTCCAAAGATACAAATTGTAGCCTCCGCATAAACCGTCTTACTTATTCGCCTTACCAACCGACCAGCCAAATGGCACACTAATCGTCTGCACATTTGCTGTTGTTTTTGTTTTCGAACCGCCTCTCGCTGGCATTGTTGCTTTGGGGTAGAAAAACTTTGCATGCAACTCTAATATAGAGAGTGGAAGGGAAGGGGTGGTGGAGAGGTGCTCCTCTCTACTAAAATGGGTCAATGGAACTTTATGCTGTGCTGTATGCAGACACCAATCGCCATCGCCATGTTATCGTTGAAGCAAATAAATTTCAAATGCTGTCACATAAATTCGAGTGTTTTTTTTTTAGTTGTTTTTTTTTTTTTTTGGATTGTTCGCCTATGCTGCAGCTGGACAGTGTGTTGTAGCTAAAAATTAAATTTGACTGCACATTGTTAATAGGTCTGCAATGTGGCCATAAAGCGGCCATAAATTAGTCTGGGCCACTCCGGGCGATAAGGCTAATAAAATATATGAGTCAGCTGAAAAGTATGCCATGCCTAGGCCAGTTAATTACTTAGCCCAGACACACAAACACTCGCTCACACACACACAAAAGAAATCACTTTTCTGTCATAATCAAATTGCTCAACTCAGGCAAACTTTGCCATAACTTGAATGCGCTTATTAAATTTATTTGCCCACTCCCGCATTTTGTGGCAAAAGACAAACTTTGAGCCCAGTTTTGTCTGTGTGTTGCCTCAAGTGGTTTTTTGATGTCTTGTTCATCAGGATTCTTGCAAAATTTAAGGTTTACCCATGCCACCTACGAAAAATCAATAGGGCAAATGACAGAAAGCCTCAGGCGAGACAGCCACACATGAGTTTTGGGACCAAAGAAAAAGTTTACCAGCAATTCTTTGGCTCCCGCTCTCTCACTCTGTTTTTCTCTCTATTTCTATCATTATTTGTGCAATTTTAAGTTTGTATTTACCAAACTGGAGCAGCGACGACGATGACGTTGTCTGTCATTCCAGTTTTAATTATGCAGCTTGTAGCTTCATTTACAGCGAAAAACAACTACAGTAAAATATCGAAAAAATAAACCATTTTTGTTTTTCTATGATGGTTTTTTTTTACGATTTTTATCAAGATCAATGTTAATTACAGTTCAATAAACAACGAAAAATAACAAAGAAAGCAGGGTTGTCTGTAAAAAAGTGTGCATTTGGTATACAGTGAAAATTCAACTTTAAATTAATTTAAAACACTAAATATCTATTACATCAAATTCAAATTTAGCGAGAAGGCACTGCTAACTTCGACTGTGCCAGGGATTTAATTCACCTGCGAAAGTTTGCTTCAACTGCTCTTACCAAAAGGATATTTAGGATATAGATGTCTGATTTTTGGTTATTCAAATTCAATAATCTGATTGCGTACTTTTTAAGTTCAGCACGCTACCATCAAAAATAAGAAGTTTTTTCTCATTAAAACTAATTTTCCGATCGATCGGTTCTATAAGCATCTATAAGATATAGATTTCCGACATTGACCAAATTTGACAGAGCATTTTTTTAAGAAAAGTTCATTTTTTCTAATATTAAATAGTTCTTAAAAATGTTCTAAAAATTTTCTCTGTTTCATGTATCCTCTAATTTATTACATATACAGTTTTTCTATATCATCTCGATTTAAAAAGTTATGGTCCGAAATGTATAGGAACTGACCAAGAAGAGAGAAGAAAGATAAGAAACAAATGGTAGACTTTAAAGAATTATTTTAGTTTAATTTTTCCAAATTTTAAATAATTTTGAAAATAAATAATAGGTAAAACGAGAAGGCAAAGCTAACTTCGACTGTGCCGAAGTTTTGATACACTTGAAAAACTTTACTCCAACTGATTTAACTGGAAAATATATATAGGATATAGATATCAGATATTTAAAATTTTTAAATCATTGATAATAAAAATTTGACACCATAAAAAAAAACTTTTCTTAGTAAAACACATTTTCCGACCGATCGGTCCTATGGCAGCTATATGCTATAGTCCTCCGATTTTGATAAATTTTTTCAAAATTATGTGAAAGCATATAAAACTAATATATACCAAGATTGGGGACGCTACGATAAAAAACAAAAAAGTTTTTCTCACTAGAAGTAGTTTTTTGACCGACAGTTTATATGGCAGCTATATGCTAAAGTCATCCGATTTTGATCAATTTTTTTCAGAATTATGTGGAAACATATGAAACAAATATATACTACGAATGGAGACACTACGATGGAAATCAAAAAAGTTTTTCCCACAAAGACTTATTTTTCGACCGATCGTTCCTATGGCAGCTATATGCTATAGTGATCCGATTTTGATACATTTTTCCAGAATTATGTGGAAGCATATAAAACTAACATATACCAAGATTAGTGACGCTACAATGGAAAACAAAAGAGTTTTTCTAACTAGAATAATAAAATTTTTCGAAAAACAAATTACTATATTAATTTGTAATACAATTTTTCGAAATACAAATTACTCAAGTAATTTGTAATAAAATTTTTCAAAATACAAATTACTCAAGTAATTTGTAATAAAATTTTTCGAAATACAAATTACTCAAGTAATTTGTAATAAAATTTCTCGAAATACAAATTACTATTTTAATTTGATTGTCCGCATAGCGACAATTTGCATTTAACAAACGTTTATTACAGATTTATAAAGTAATTTGTATTTCTAAAGTTATTTCAAGTTTATTACAAATTACTTGAGTAATTTGTATTTCGAAAATTATTTTATTACAAATTAATATAGTAATTTGTAGTTTTATTTTAATTATTACAAATTAATATAGTAATTTGTATTTTTATTTTAATTATTATAAAATGAGCAAGTAATTCGGTAATGGTTAATTATAATTCCCATTTTGCCGATCTCTGATTTCTATGCGTTACAAACTTCTGGGCAAAATTAATATACACTTTTCAAGTGTATAAAAAGTGTATAAAAAGGTCAACTTCTACAGTTTTTTGGACATTACTTTAAAAAGCGCAATTATATTTAAAAACTATAAATGTAGTTAATTGGAGGACACAGAAGTCTATTAAAAAAAAAAATAAGCCGGGAATTTTAACGAGAAGGCAAAGCTAACTTCGACAGTGCCGAAGTTTTAATACACTTGAAAAACTTTGTTCCAACTGATTTAACTGGAAAAATATATATAGGATATAGATATCAGATATTAAAAATTTGTTAATCATTGATAATAAAAATTTGATACCATAAAAAAAACTTTTCTTAGTAAAACACATTTTCCGACCGATCGGTCCTATGACAGCTATATGCTATAGTCATCCGATTTTGATAAATTTTTCCTGTATTATGTGAAAGCATATAAAACTAATATATACCAAGATAAGTGACGCTACGATAAAAAACAAAAAAGTTTTTCTCACTAGAAGTAGTTTTTGACCGACCGTTTATATGGCAGCTATATGCTATAGACATCCGATTTTTATACACTTTTTCAGAATTGTGTGGAAACATATTAAACAAATATATACTACGATTGGAGGCGCTACGATGGAAATCTAAAAAGTTTTTCTCACAAAGACTTATTTTTCGACCGATCGTTCCTATGGCAGCTATATGCTATAGTGATCCGATTTTGATCAATTTTTCAAAAATTATGTGGAAGCATATAAAACTAACATATACCAAGATTAGTCTCACTAAAACTAGTTCTAAGACCGATTGTTCCTATGGCAGCTATATGATATAGTCATCCGATCCGGCCGGTTCCGACATATTAGTTACGTGCAGTAAAAAGAAGACTCTGTGCAAAATTTCAGCACGATAGCTTTAAAACTGAGGCACTAGTTTGCGTAGAAACAGACAGACAGACGGACAGACAGACGGACAGACGGACGGACGGACAGACGGACAGACGGAATTGAACTCAGCTCGTCGTCCTGATCAAGAATATATATAGGTTATGGGGTCGGAAATGAATATTTCTATGCGTTACAAACTTCTGGGCAAAATTAATATACACTTTTCAGGTGTATAAAAATTTTAAGATAATTTTAAAGAATTATTTAAAAAAAGGAACATACTCAAAAAAAAATCACATTATCCACATTAAAATCAAAAATATTTTAAAAATATATTAAGAACAAAAATCCAAACAACGTTTTTGGTTTTCTCTGCATCGTTATTCTTCTAAGCTTACATAAAAACCAATGTGGTTTTAAACGGTTACTTGATATGGCCATAGGACTTAAAAGTGTAAGCATACCTCTCAAAAAAACACGTTTGTTTAAATATCTTCTGAAGAAAATGGGAAAATCGGACAATGGATTTGAATTCAGCGCTCAAAAATACATAAAAACGATTGCTATCTGTTAAGGTTTTAAAAAGGTATAGAGGTGGCCCTGATTCCAAGACTTCAGGTTATCAGAATTGAAAACGGTAAATGAGGTAATGATCAGAATTGATGTAATTCTGGCCCGTACCTCAATTATAAAACAAAATACCTTTTTTTTAAATTGCCGGCCATATAAAAAAATATCGATTTTTCAAGTTGTTTTTTATTTGTAGTTTAGTGTAAAAAAAATAGTAAAAAAAATGTTTTTCCTCTAGATTGAGGTAAGAGCCAGAAATACATCAATTATGCGTCGATTGCAATATGACTGATCAAAATCGGTTAAGTAGAACTGGCGCAATCATGGCTACCAGGTCAAAAACGTGACTTCGAGAAAAACGCGCTTAAAGTGTCGAGAAAAGTATAAAATACTCCCATTAGCAAAAACATTGCTCTAAAATAATGACTGTCAAACTGTTTCGAATATTTGAAAATGGTTTGAAGTGGATGAAAGGAGAATGCCTAAGCTATTATAATATTGCAAAAGAAAAAAACGGGAAAAAAAATTTCAAAGGTAGAAGACTCCCTTAATTGCAAGAGACGAGAGTTGGCTGGAGTTAACACAAACTGTTTCAAGATAACCATACATATCTCACATAAGAATCCTTCTTGACGGTTTGACTCTATTGCTCAATATTAGTTGCCCCTTTTACATGGACAACGATGGAACAATGACTTGAGAATTATACTTTGCTGCATTTATGCGATTTGTTTGGTGCAGATAAACGAGCAATACTTTTCGAGCTAACAATCGTTGACATTGAAAATGTTTTAATTTAGAATTGATACTTTTACAATTTAATTTAATAGATAAAGGTCAACTTCAAAACTTTAATATAAATTTGATACTATCTTGTATTATTACGCTTATCGAATTGAATTGAATATCAAAAAGGAGCTTTAAATTTAAACCATCATTAAAGCGATCAAATGTATTTATATAAAACAATACAGAAGTGTAATCGTTATTTATAAGCAACAATGGACATTTGTACCGCTTTGAAAGTTCCAAATGCTTTATTGATATGTATTCAATGCACTTGTTACTTTGACTGAACTTAATTATTTCCGATAAACTAATTTAATTATGCAACAAGCATAATTAGCGAAACTTATATGTAAATATTAGAACTAATTGTGTTTATTGAAACTAAATACTGTGAACACAGACACACACACTGGATATTGTCAAGTGATGTCAGATAAGTACAGTGGATGAGTAGAATCCGGGGAATTATGTATTATTAGTTTTACATATTTTTGCTCGGCCTCATTTCAATTCAATTAACTTAACCAATTTTAGCATATTGTTACAAAATTTATTTTCCCATAAAATGCGGAAAAATTAAAATTAATTGTATGCATTTGTGGCGAAAAGCCAAAATCAAAATGAGTTTTTAGTTTTTTTGTTTTAGGGTTTTAGCGGTTTTTACACAGACAAATAATAAGCGAGGCTCGAGGGAGGCTAAAAAATGAACAAAATTAAAGTTGCAATGTGTTAGATGTAATTTGTTATATATTAAATGCAAAATGTAATTTAAAATTTTCATGTCAAAGTATTATTAGCAATTTGCGACTCTTCACTCTTCCTGGCAACTCAACAAGTTTTCCAATGTGTTTAACACAATTTTAGCAGTTTTCGAGTGTGACACGCGTTCACGTCATATTATGAATATTACGTGTATTTTAAATAACTACACACACACACACAGAGACGGAGACGTAGCCGACAAACGCTTATGCAAATTCTCTAGTGGGTAAAACTTACCCTCACACATATAAACATTTGCCGCCTTTTAGCAGCATAATTTTCACATACACAAAAGAGAAACGAAGTTGACAGCGGCAGCGTGTTTATGTTTCGGATGCGTTGCAAAATGACATCCCGTCCACATTTCCTCCCATCGCTGTGCGTGTGTATGGGTGTGTGCGGGTGGTGCCATCTGTCGGCATTTTGCGTAACTACAAACGTGTGCGAGTGCATGACTCTTAACTGTCTGTCGATTGTCTCTCCGTTTGTCCGCTTTAAAGCCTCGTCACTTGGCTAAGGATCAGCGGCATGTGGGGACAACAGCTGCTCGACAATCGCACGTTTTATTTAAATTTCACGCACCCGTACTTATATGGAAATAAAAAGCTGGCACAGTGGTACACAATAATGAAATGCTTACTAAGAAATTTTTAAACTCTGTACCGAAGGTGCAAATGTATGTGACAGCCAGAAGGAAGCATCTCCGACCCTATAATGTATATATATTCTTGATCGGCATCAAGAGCCGAGTTGATAAAGCCATGTCCGTCTGTTTGTATGGACGCTGAGATCTAAGAGATGGTTAAAGATAGAGGTTTGAGGTGTATGAAACATATAATTCTTATACTTGCAGGCAGATCAAGTTAAGTTTTAATTTTTGCCACGCCCCCCGCCTCACCCGGAAATTAAAAAAATACCTCACATCTTCCACAATTTGGGAGTTAGGTTGCTGGAACCTTCTAGACATATGTTCTACTCATTAATACTTATCGAGCCCCCATACATCGTTTTTCAATCAGATGAGCGATAGTAGAGTTGCCACAATTTGAAAAACACATCAAATATCCCACAATTTTAATGTTAGGTTGTTCGAACCTTTCAGACATATATTCTACTCATCATTACTGATCGAGCTCCCATACTTCGTTTTCCGATCAGCTGAACGATAGTAGAGTTGCCACCCCCACAGTTTAAAAAACACCTCAAATATCCTACAAACCTTTTAGACATATATTCTACTCATCAATACTTATCGAGCCCCTATACATCGTTCTCCGATCAGATGAACTATAGTAGAGTTGCCACCCCCCACAATCTCATATCTTTTACAATTTTGGAGTTAGGTTGTTCGAACCTTCTAGACATATATTCTACTCATCATTACTTATCGAACCCCGATACATCGTTTTCCGATCAGATGAACGATAGTAGAGTTGCCACCCCCACAATTTGAAAAACACCTCAAATATCCCGCAATTTTGGAGTTCAGTTGTTCGAACCTTTTAGACATATATTCTACTCATCATTTCATATCGAACCCCGATACGACGTTTTCCGATCAGATGAACGATAGTAGAGTTGCCACCCCCCACAATTTGAAAAACACCTCAAATATCCCACAATTTTTGGAGTTTGGTTGTTCAAACCTTCTAGACATATATTCTACTCATCATTACTTATCGAACCCCCATACATTGTATCCTGATCAGATGAACGATGGTAGAGCTGCCACCCCCCACAATTTGGAAAAAATCTCATATCTTCCACAATTTTGGAGTTAGGTTGTTCAAACCTTCTAGACATATATTCTACTCATCAATACTTATCGAGCACCCATACATCGTTTTCCGATCAGATGTACGATAGTAGAGCTGACATCCCCCACAATTTGAAAAACACCTCAAAAAAATCTCATATCTTCCACAATTTCAAAGATAGATTCTTTAAACCTTTTAGGCATATATTTTAATCGTCACTTATTGAGCCACAATTCACCGTTTTCAGATCAGATGAACGATATTCGAGTTATAAGCAAATCAAATAATTACGCTGGGCACCACTGCCCGTAGTCGTGATGGGCAGCACTTGCACAGTTTGTGTGTCCCCACACTTTAAAGTTATTAGTTATACACAAACAGGTACAGAGTATATTACAGTCGGGCTTGACCTACTTTCTTACTTGTTTTTAACACTTTCGATAGTCAGAAAAAAATCTCTCCTCAACGAAAAAAAGTCATGAAATAAAAAGACAAGTTAATGTTCGCCTCGAACCCAGTGTACCTTCAACCCATCATGAACCAGGGCCAGGCGAACAAAATGAACAAATTCATTCCACCACCCGCCGGCACAACGCACATGCTCACCGTTTGTGGAGTTTTATATGCATTTAATGAGACAATATTGAAATTAACATTATTTTTTATGATTTTGATTTTATACGTAGGCATTTTGGTTGTGCCATAAAAAGGCCAACAAAAAAGGGGCGGGATATATGCGAAGGATATGGCATACCCCGGATGCGTATTTATAGCCAGTCTTTTGGCACACGAAAAAGGAAATCATAAAACATGGGCAAATAAAATTTAAATGAAAGAATTAAAAAAAAAACCGGGAGTACATAAAGTAATATCAAATAGAAAAAAAATTCAACACTTTGGCATGCCAATTAAACTAAGTACTTAGTAAGCCACAGGACAATAAGCCAAAAAGCCAAACAAACCGCATAAACCCATAAATTGCCAGGCACTCATAGGGTACGGCTCAGTGGCATTTGCCATATTAGCCGGAATGCAACTTGTACATGTGTGTGTGTGTGCCTTAATAAGCAACATTTTGCAAAATTATATT
Source organism: Lordiphosa mommai (assembly GCA_018904225.1). Taxonomy (NCBI): domain Eukaryota; kingdom Metazoa; phylum Arthropoda; class Insecta; order Diptera; family Drosophilidae; genus Lordiphosa; species Lordiphosa mommai. The sequence continues at coordinate 618,033 of JAEIFT010000099.1, read as the reverse complement.
AATTGCCTCGACCGCAAGTTGTCAAAGGAAGGTTTAAAATGCTTAAATGCAATTATTGAAATTAGTTGAAGCTGGTTGTTAATTAAATAACATATATATATATATGAAACAGATTTCTTACAATATAGTGAAATATGTACATATAAATATATGTGCATTTTATATGGTGCAAAACTTTGTGCAGCTTGCGGTTATGTGGGGGAGAAGGAAGACAGACACGCACTCACGTTCATAAATGTAATGCAATTTCAAGTTGAACTTTATTTAATTGAGTATTTCGGTGTTAAGGTTGTCGTCAGCACACACCGCACACACACCCACACACACACACACATACACTGAAGTTTTATGAGAATAGTTGGTAGAGCTTACAGGCTTACAAGCTTTGTGCCAACTTTTGCATTTAATTTCCACAGCACCAGCTGCTTTTTGCGGTTATTCTGATTGTCTATAAGAGATGTTAAGCCAAAATCTTTTCATCTTTGTATGTAAGCCAAAACAATTTGCTTCTTTTTTTAATACTTATGTGGCTCAAAAGCAGCAGCAGCTTATTGCATTTATTGGCTTTTATATAAAATAATTCATAGAATTTTTTTTAGAAAATGTAATGCAGGTCATAAACTAGAAAATGCTCAACAATAAATAAGAACAAAAAGCATTGCATACCAAGAGGCGCAGTCAAGCTTACATGAGTTTATTATGCGATACCAGGGCATTATCTTCACATGTGCTGCTACATACTTACAAACTATACACTCTTCCCATTTCTGTGCCGCACTGAGGCAACATTTTATTTATGCTCATAATGCGGCGCAATGAATAATTATGCAAATGGGTCAACTTGCGGTCAAGCCGCCTTGACCATACCCAAGGGGAAAAGTGTCCAAGCTGCTGGCACAACTACCACTGCGGCTGCGGCTGATGCTAGCTGCTACTGCTGCTTCTGCTGCTGCTGCTGCTGCTTCTGCCAGTGACCACAGTTACAAATTACAAGTTTGCACAATTTGCCAAGCATTTAAGTGCGCACTTAAGTCAAGCCAGGCAGCTGGAAAAATATTACCATTTCCATTAGTTTCCAGTTCATGAAGAATACAATGAAAGAACTGGTTCAAGTAGTGACAAAAGCGCCTATATAAACAGCTTAAACTGTATGCAAATTTCTAATCAAACAATTACCACGTTTATGCTTATAAAAAAATCATGATTTTTACCCCTCAAAGTATGCTAACTTTATTTTCTTAAATTATTGTTTTTTGAATGAGATAATTTAAATAAATTGTGCATTCACTCACATTGTCTGACCAGTCAAAAGTAAACAAAAATAATAAGTTTTAAGGCTACTAAAAAATAAATAAAAATAAATATTTTCCTTTAGTATTTATATTCATAAACATAGCATACTTAGAAGGGCAAAAATCATGATTTTTTTTATTTGTGCATAAACGTAGTAATTATAAAAGAAAACACATGAAACATCAGCAAATCTTGGCACTAGAATTGAATTATGGACTAAAGGAAGCAGCAGCTCAGCAGCATGCCGCATGAAAAAATCAAATTATTTATATATGTGAAGTGCAAGGATTTTAAATTCAATACGGAAGGTAATTTAAATTCAAAGAACACATACAAACCGTATTTCAAAGCATTCGCCTGTCCAAACCTGACTTAAGTCTTAGCATGCTCATTACAATCGATCAATTAAGAGCGATTGATGTTCTTTTTCGTTTACCTTGATTTTTCATGGATTACTGGATTCACAGCGCCAAAGGCAAATATCTTAGCTCGTGTATCGTTTAATATTTCGCTCAAGAGAGTGGGATATTATTCAGTTTAACGCTGAGTCCGAACGGCAAGGTTTTTAAGAAGCTATTTAATGATTACATACTTACCAACTGGCGCCAAAACCTGATGAAGGTGACCTTATGTGTAAAAGTTCTGAAAGAAAATACGATTAATTAAATGTTCCGAGGCGGTATCGAACCACAATCTTCCGCTCAGTAGGGACACACGCTATTCACTGAGGCACACAAGGCCATATGCGAACAAATTAGTCTAATGTTTGTAACGTATTGAAGAATACATCTCCGACCCCAAAAAGAATATTTATTCTTGTTTAGTCTGATCAGTAGATCGATCGATCCGTCTGTCTGTTTTTATGATATCTTCTCCCTCAGTCTTAAAGCTATCTTGACCAAACCTTGAAGAAAGATTTGATATACATATGACTTAAATGCAGATTTGTCGGAACCTACCGGATCGGATGAGTTTTTGTTATAGCTATAGTATCGATCGGTCCAAAAACTAGTTCTATTTAGAAACAATTTTGCTGTCAATAGTAACGTTTTGACTTCAGGCATTTATTAATTCAATATCCATCCACCAAGGGCGTACGCAGGATTGTGGTTAGGATGGATTATGGGCGAAGGCCTATTTTAATAAAATATTTCATAATATGCAGGGGTAGGGTTGCAGCCCTATCTTTAACTGATTAAATAAGTATGGAGTGCACTGAACAAAACTGCATTATCGGTTTTATTCCATCAGCTCTTGTTTCCACGATATGACGGAATAACGTATTCGATCCAAAGGGTCCAAATTGGTCTCTGAAGTCAGACGTTACTCGATTTTTGGCTATTTTTACAAACTAAATCATTAAGCTAGAGCGGTTGTTGGATTTTTATTTTATCCATTTCAGCATATTCTAACACTTTTCGTGGCTTCACATGCCGCAGAGATGAAAAAGTGGATCGGAAGATGTGTCCAACATGTTGAAGAGGCCCTCATTTTGCTATGTCTATTTTACCTCTAGCAGTCGAATGGGCAGCGGAAGGCAGCTGGAAATTTTTTAATTACTAGTTTAAGTTGTCATATGCAAAGTAAAAATAATTTTGAAAAAATCTTTAAAAAAATTTAAAAAAAAATAATTAATTTTTTTTTAATGTTGGGTAATTATTTAAAAAAAAAAAACATTAAAAAATTGTTAAAAAAATTGATTTTGCTCAAATTTTGATTTTGATAACCCATAGGTAAGTAACAAGTATGCGTAGCACCCTTGGGCTTACAATTAATCAAACATGGGATAAACAATTATAATTATCTATCATTAGCCATTTAAATTATTCATTTATCTAAATTGCTTCAAAAGTTATGATTTTTTAAACGAAAACACTCAATTATACTTAAATTTGTTGTATAAAAAATTGGAAAAACGTTTTTATATTAATTAAAGAAACTTCAAGGGAAAACTATTTTTTTTTTGTGTATAATTTGAGACTCTTAAATTTTTTAGAATCACTCATACGCACTGTTGCCCATTTTTAAACATTTTTAATTTATTTTTATTATTTTTTTAAAACTGTTGTCTTTTTTAAAATTTTAAACTTTAACAAATATTTAAAATAATATACTGCAAATTTAAATGAAACAATTTTAATCTTTAGTTAGTCTACGTGTCGTATGAGTAATTTTTTTCAAATCACTCATACGCACTGCTGGCATTTTTTTGTATTTATTTTGAATTTTCTTTTTAAAATGGTTGTCTTTTTTTAAATTTTAAACTTTGACAAATATTTAAATGTTTATATACTACAGATTTGAAATGAAACAAATTTAAACTAGTGTACGTGTCGTATTAGTAATTTTTTTCAAATCACTCATACGCAGTGTTAGCCTTATTTTGTATATATTTTTATTCTTTTTTTTTTAATTGTAAACTTTGACAAATATTGAAATGTAGATACTACAGATTTGGATGAAATAATTTTAATCTAGTCTACGTGTCGTATGAGTAATTTTTGTCATCAAAGTTTTACGTTCCTGTCGCGCCAATGTAAATTTCAAATAAAATTTGTTGTGTTTCACAATTTTTATTTATACCACAAAACTGGCTTAAATTCGAATTGATTTCACCAGACTTGTTCAATGTTTAAACTTCAAAAAACTATTTACTAATTTGAAATGCTTTCCTCACTAGACACGGTTTGTAGCGTGCTGGGTGTTCTTCTGTTTTTCTTAAATAACTGAATGGCCTTCAGATCGCGATCTGCTCAACTTCGCGCATTCGTTATTGGCATAAAGGAATCAGGGTCGTGCACTTCTTGCGGTACTACGGCTGAAGCAGTCGGATGGGGTGGGGTTCTTCCTCCTCCCATTTGGCTAACACACCACTACAATAGTTAAGTGCACTATCACAAGAAAAATAAAAGACTACAAAGGCTAGGAATGACAGGCGGTTTCGGTGTGGACTGATTAGATTTAGGGTATTAAGCTGTTAGATATACCCTATTCTGCACCCCACCCTTCCTTGGCAATACCAGCAACATTATGGTACCCCTATAACAACTCAAAGTTGTTACTTACGTATGGGATTACGCATTGGCTTTTGATCGGCGACGGACCATCAGGAAAAACTAAGCTTTCATTTTCAATTTAAAATGGTACATGATTTATTTATAAAAAGATATGCAAAATTCATGATTTGGAAACTTAAACATCCTTGACTTCATTAAGGATTTTAATAGTAATTCACTATTCTTGATTTCAGATTATTAGCAATACAGAATTTAAGGTAAATAAAGAAAGAATATATATAGATGACTAGGAATATGAAGAAAAGTTAATAGATCTTAGGATCGATCACTTGGACATATGTTTGCATCATTCAGAAATATAAATAAGGAGCAATATAATAGAAGGGGTATGTTTGTAGAGATATAAGATTTAACTACGTTTTGACTCTGCAAACACTGCCGTCGATGGAGCTCAGATGACGATAATGGCTATAAAAAAATCTTTACTATACACACCCCCTCCTCTTCACTTTTCTGATCGATACAGAGACTTATGTTCAAATATTAAAATTCATTTAAGCAAATCAAAATTATAGTATAGCAGTTAATTATTCTGAAGAATTAATTATAGAAAAAAAAATTAGCCAGATATCTTGGTGATGTCTTGACAAAATGAATTAAACAACTGTGATACGAACAAAGGTGTCTGGAAATATATATATATATAACATTTAAAAGTTCACTCGCAAACAGATTTAACAATTTTGGTGAACCTCATGCGTGCAACACATGTGTTAGGAGCGAATTGCCCCTTTTCCAAACTCATCCGGCCCCCTTTTGTGGGTCTATGCAAACAAAAAATAGGTGTGTGCGCCTAACACATTGTCGGGAAATAATAAAATTCTTCACGAGGTAGGCGGTGTAAAATTCCGTCGCTGCTTGTGAATTTTGTGGCTCGATGTGGCCCATGGATTATTGAAGATTGTTGTGCCAATATAAAGAGATCTGCCTTCTTTGATTCCGTCGAGAAAAAGGCTTCCCGGCAATGTTGCCTCAAACCAAGGCCAACGATTTTGCAGGCAATTCAAGCCCCATACTAAAAAGACACTGGCGTTGAGCACTATAAAAAAACATACTTATATTTCTGAAAATTTACTAACATAAATTCGTACCTGGCCCAAAACACAATTTAAACAATTCACTTCCGATATTGATCACCAAAGGGAATATAAAATATTTCGTTCACAATATGTATATGTGGACTTTCAATACGATCTCCGTTTATGTAATTTCCGCATGGCCCAATTTTCTTTTAGAAGCCGATAGCGAGAAGGGTCAATTCTAATATGTTGCTGCGGCTCGGCCAAAACGATTGCTTAATATCAATCTTCCGGGCGTCATATGCTGGCTTAAGGAGGCTAGCTTCTACCGAAGGTAGACGTCAATGATAAAGAACGGTGCGTCCTATGATGCGCTGATGTTATCCAGTGACCTAAGAGAAGCTGGTTAGAGTTTTCGTTCTTCTAACGTTACATCAAACAATTAAATCAAAGCAAAAGTAGTGAAACGAAATTTGGTTTGCGACCCTGTAGGAAACTGGGACACTACACCACAGTTAATGCTGCGAGAGTCTTACTCGAGAAGTTATTATCCAAAAAGGCACACCTCACCAGACATTTTTACATCGGGATGCATCACACATAACTTAACTTTTTAACTTTCAGATTGACAAAACGGCGTTAAACTTTTTTACCGGCGTTGCTTTGAGCAAAGTTTCTAGCGTATACGGTGTCACCGACCTTAAGTTGAGCTGTTCTGCTGCGCAGATTGTAAGCTCGAGCGTTTACGTCGTGGGCTGCAGATACATTTTCTTTCGCTATCTGTCTCGCAATCTGCAATGCCTCTTGCTGCTTTAGAAGTGTATCGTCTGTCAAAAGATCGAGTTTGCGTAAAAGCTCATAATCCTTGCCGTTAAGTAGCATGTTCTGTCCAAACGTTAAGAAGTAAGGGGAAAATCCAGTGCTTCTATGCACGCTTGCTCGTAGCGCTCCACTAATCTCATTTAAATTCTTGTCCCAATTTGAATGATCCGTTCCTATGTAGGCGCGAATAGCTGCCAAAACGGATCGATTAAGCCGTTCACTGGCGTTCGCTTGTGGCGAGTAGATCGCAGTACAAATATGCGATACCCCAAAGCGAGTAAGGAAGGACTCAAAACAGCCAGAACGAAATTGAGAACCGTTGTCTGTAAGGACTACTTCTGGGACTCCGAACGTATAAAACAAATAGTTCTCCAGATAGTCGCATATTCGATTCGACGTGAATTTCTTAAGAGGGTGTAGGAAATGGAATTTCGTGTTGTGGTCCACTATAATGAGAATGCCAATGTTGCCACTTTTAGATCTAGGGTATGGTCCTAAAAGATCCATGTATAATTTTTGAAAGGGCCTATCAGATACCATTGGCTTACCCATGGGTGGTCGTAATACGATATTCGGACTTTTAGTTGACCTACAAACTGAACAATCGGACACATACTTTCTAATTTGGGCTACCATTCTGGGCCAAAATAGATATCTTTTCAATTTTTCTATTAGTTTACCTGTGCCGCAGTGAGCAGAATCAGGTGCATCGTGTGCTCGAACCAAGATCTCTTGCGTGAGACCAGATGGAATCCAAAGTTTCCAGGAATCATGTTCTTGAGCCACATCACCAGTTGCATGTTCGGTGCGCTTATACACGAAGTGGTCGACTATCTTCAAATCAGGCAACTTGGATTGATTTTGTTGGATGCGATGAATTAAATCTTTATATTCGGATGACTCGAACTCTTTGGAGGTCATATCGACTATCGGACCAACACTATCGAATTCGCATACGGCTGGTTCGTTTCGTCGCGAAAGTGTGTCTGCCACGACATTTTGTGAGCCGCTGCGATGGCTTATATCAAATGAAAACCCTTGCAGATTAATCGCCCATCGAGCTAACCGACCCGAGAGGTCCTTTTGGCTCATTAGCCATTTTAAGGATGCATGGTCCGTAATAACTGAGAACTGCTGCCCCTCGATATACGCTCGAAATTTACGAATGCCTCTGATTACCGCTAGACACTCAAGCTCGGTAACCGTATAATTTTGTTGAGCTTTAGTCAATTTTTCTGACATGTAAGCGACGGGTAGTTCTTCGCCTTGATCATTTGTTTGCGCTAATACACAGCCGAGACCATATAGACTCGCATCGCACAATAAAATAAATGGTTTAGAAAAGTTGGGTGTACTTAAAATGGGAGCTGTTGTTAGCCTTGATTTTAGTTCCTTAAACGCGATTTCTGCATCTTCATCCCAATTAAGAGGTTTGTTTTTCTTAAGAAGATTCGTAAGCGGAAAGCTGATGGTGGCGTAGTTTTCTACGAATCGTCTGTACCAGCCTGATAGCCCTAAGAACCTTCTTAGCTGCTTTACAGTATGGGGAGTTGGAAAGTTGTTTATGGCGTGTATCTTGCCCGGATCAGTTTTTAATTGACCGTCCCCAATGATAAATCCTAAATACTTTATCTCCCGCATGCAGAATTTAGATTTCGCTATGTTTATAGTTAGATTCGCTTTGCGAAGAAATATAGCAATCTCTTGTAGCAGACTCATATGCGTATCGAAGTCATCTGAGAGTACAAGAAGGTCGTCCAAATAGACGAATACTCTCGTGCGTAGATGAGCAGGGATAACGTGATCCATCAATCGGCAAAGTGTCTGGGGTGCATTGCACAATCCAAAAGGCATCACTTTGTATTGATACAAGGGCCGGTTTGGAATTGTGAATGCCGTATACTGCCTAGAATTCACCTCAAGCGGTATCTGCCAAAACGCATGTTTCATATCCAGACCCGTTATAAAGCGAGCTGGAGGTAATCTGCTTAATATGCCGTCGATATGCGGTAGAGGATATGCGTCCTTGCAGGTATGCTTGTTCACAACTCTCGAATCTAAACATAAACGCAATTTCTCTCCGCGTCGAACTAGAACGCAGTTGCTGCTCCAAGGACTTTTTGATTCTTCTATTATATCCATGGCCAGCATCTTATCTATTTCTTCGAACATCTGCTTCTCTATGGCCGGTGAAACAGGCCAATGCCGCTGTTTAACTGCTGCTACCTTTCCAACATCTATACTGTGCTCTATTATGTGAGTGCGTCCCAAACCTTCTTTCTCGTATGAGGGAAATTTTGCTATGATAGCATCGAGACTACACTTCTGGCTAGGATTCAAAATATGCATATTTGGAGTATCTTTACTATCTTCGTATCCGGTATCGAGTTCAGATACACGTTCTGTGGGATTCATAATTTGGTTCAGTAATCCGAATTCCTGCCAAAAATCAATACCTAAGTAAACGTCCTGTTTAAGATCGGGTATGATATAAAATTCTATAGGCCTAATCATACCGCGATAAGTAATTGCGGATACAAGCTTGCCAGTAACAGAACACTTCGAATTGTTCGCAGTTTTAATGCTACCTGAGCACTTCTGAATATTGGGACTAGATCTGAGCTCAATAGCCGCTTTATTGCCTATACAGCTGATTGTAGCCCCAGAATCTAATAAAGCTATGTATTTATTATTCTCAACAACTAGTTCCGTATACAGACGATTGTCTGAATTGAGAAAAATTGCGGAAATAAGTCTTTTCCGAGTGGAATTGATCTTTTTCCAAAAGGTTCTAAGACGCAAAGTTGAACGTCTGGGTTTAAGGGTCAGGGACAAGCTATTCGCATCTCCAAAAATGCGTTGACGCGCCGCTGAATAATTAGCCAAGCGTATGTGCAGGGGTAAGAATGGGTTAGGGCTTGTATTTAAGTTAGACGAACTTGTATTTAATAGTGTTGATTGGCTCAAATCTGAGGGCTCGTCTGCCTCAGTCTGAGACTGAAAGTCTTTGGTTAATTGTTTGGATGCGTCAGTTTGGATTGAGCCTGCGCATCCCGACTCCGGTTTTCCGAGGGATTACAGGATTGACATTTTGGCTTATAAGTGTTTTTAGCTCCGCAACCGTAGCAAAATAAGGTACGTTGCTCCAAACAGTCGTCAAAACGATGACCAGGCTTATCGCAATTCCAGCAAACTAACCGCTTTCGTTGAAAGGCTGCTACTTCCTCAGATACTTGTTCTTCTGCCTCAGTCTCGAGTTCGGCGATACGAGAACGCGATTCAAATTTACTTTTAGGAGTGTGAGTTTTAATTTGTTTGTAAAACTGCTCATGAGTTCTAATTTCATCTCGAAGTCTGGCCAAAGTGGAAATCCCGAGATGCATAAGCTCATATCGTACCGAGCTCTTAGCATTGTGTATCAAAATGCGCACAAGGGAACGTTCAGGAATATCTTTTTGCAACCGTCCTATGAGTTTCTCAACTGCAAATTGAAAATCTTCAAAACTTTCTTGGTCTCCTTGCCGACGCGAATTTATCATCTGCCATACGTCCATATCATCGTCTATATCCTCGAACTTTTTACGGAATTCATCACAAAATGTTTGCCATGTGAAATGAGGATTAGAGCGATGGAACCGCCAAAACCATTCATTGGCCTTGCCAGCAAATAACAAGTGTAAATGATCGCATAAAAGTTGGTAATTACCATTTAAATTTTGTAGAGCGAGCGATCTAACTCTATAAAGAAAATCTTGAGCCTGCATACCGTCTCTTCCTGCATCGAACTTAAGCCTCCAGCTTTGAATAATGCCGGAAACCTTTTCTACTGACAAAGAAGAATTGGCCCTTGATAAAATGTCTGATAAGTTTTCTGGCCTGTTACTGCGAGGAGCCGCAGGCGATTGATAGAAATCCATTGAAGGCCTATCAGAATTCCTGATACTATCATGTTGCCCACTATGATTACTGCGCCCTAACTGTAGATTTGCCAGCTGTGCTCCAATTGATTTCTCAATTGTTTCTGTCACAAGAGCGTTTAGATCCTTTAACATCTGGGTCTGATTTGACTGTATAACAGTCTGCACTAAGGTTGTTACTTCCTCGCGATCCATAGGATTTGAGGCTTGCTGCTGAAGGGGTTGAGAAGGTTGCGCAATCGCGCGAGAAGGTTCTTTTTGTGTGCGACTTTTTGATCGGGTTTGAATACCTCTTCTTGGAGTCGCTCCTCTACCTCTAGTAGTTCTACCAGAGCTTTGCGAATTGGTGTAAAACTCTGTTGAAGGCTGTCCAGCCTGAGAAAGGGTATCAGTTATCCCAGAGCTTTCTTGCATTTCTGCCGCCAATGTGTTATTTAAATAAGTTGTTTGCTTCACCAAACAGTTTTGTTTGCATTCCGGACAAATAGAAGAATGCTGTAGACATTCTACAATACAACGGTTGTGAAATCTGTGTTTGCAAGGGGAAACTGCAACTAGTTCGTTTTTATTGATTACATTATGACAAAATCCACAAAATGGGTCTTGTTCTTGTAGAACCTCATTTATATTTTCATTACTATGCTGTAGAGGCATTTTAATCAATTTTATTTAATAAACAATATATCATGTAATTTAGGTCCGTCACTTTTCAAAAAGCCAAAAACCAAAGCCATAAATTGAATCAATCAAATCCACACAAAATTTCTGGCAGTCATACTGTAAATGGAAAATTAATAGAATGTATTGCTGCTTTGCTAATGTACTGAAGTTTTATGCTGGTCAGGCTACCAAAGTCTCTCTAGCAACCTGCAATTCCATATACAAATCCTCAAAACAGAGAAAAGTTTGTTTAGATGTTATAGGACTACAGCATCTGTGTATCTAGAGATTCGACTCGCTCTGGTCGACCAATCCGAATTACCGAATTGTCATCGCAATTCCAAGAGACGAAATTCTGATCTTTTCAACACCACACTGTCGAGTTATAAGTCTAGTAAGAGATATTAAAAAAAATTGAAGGGTAGAAAAAAAATAATAAAGAATCATTATTAGGAGAAGTTCTGTGGAGCTGACCGTATGCTCAAATTTTAGTTTGATTATCCCTACTTCTGCATGTAAAATATACAGACTTCTTAAGGTATTTCAATGCGGTCAGGCCCCTGAGTTGGGCGCCAATTGTGTAGCGTGCTGGGTGTTCTTCTGTTTTTAAATAACTGAATGGCCTTCAGATCTATGATCTGCTCAACTTCGCGCATTCGTTATTGGCCATAAGGGAATCGGGGTCGTGCACTTCTTGCGGTACTACGGCTGAGCTCGTCGGATGGGGTGGGGTTCTTCCTCCTCCCATTTATGGCTAACACACCACTACAATAGTTAAGTGCACTATCACAAGAAAAATAAAAGAAAACTACAAAGGCTAGGAATGACAGACAGTTTAGAGTGTGGACTGATTAGATTTAGGGTATTAAGCTGTTAGATATACCCTATTCTGCACCCACCCTTCCTTGGCAATACCAGCAACATTATGGTATGCCCCTATAACAACTCAAAGTTGTTACTTACGTATGGGATTGCATTGGCTTTTTGATCGGCGACGGACCATCAGGAAAAACTTAAGCTTTCATTTTCAATTTAAAATGGTACATGATTTATTAATAAAAGATATGCTAAATTCATGATTGGAAACTTAAACATCCTTGACTTCATTAAGGATTTTAATAGTAATTCACTATTCTTGATTTCAGATTATTAGCAATACAAATTTAAGGTAAATAAAGAAAGAATATATATAGATATTTAGGAATATGAAGAAAAGTTAATAGATCTTAGGATCGATCACTTGGACATATGTTTGCATCATTCAGAAATATAAATAGGGTAATATAATATAAGGGGTATGTTTGTAGAGATATAAGATTTAACTACGTTTTGACTCACCAAACACTGCCGTCGTGGAGCTCCAGATGACTATAATGGCTATAAAAAAAATCTTTACTATACACACACACTCCTCTTCACTTTTCTGATCGATGCAAGAGACTTATGTTCAACTATTTAAATTCATTTAAGCAGTTAATTATTACGATATTATTATTTATAATTAATAAAGATAAAATGAATAGATCATCTTGGCGATGTCTTGAGCAAAATAAATCCAACAACTGTGATACGAACAAGGTGTCACAAATATATATATATCAATTAAAAGTTCACTCGCAAACAGATTAAACAATTTTGGTGGACCTCATGCGATGCAACACATGTGTTAGAGGAGCGAATTACTTATTTTCCAAACTCCTTGTGGCCCCCTTTTGTGAGTCTATGCAAACAAAAAATAGGTGTGTGCGCCTAACACATTGTCGGGAAATAAAGAAAATTCTTCACGAGGTAGGCAGTGTAGAATCCCGTCGCTGCTTGTGAATTTTGTGGCTCGATGTGGCCCATGGATTATTGAAGATTGTTGTGCCAATATAAAAGAGATCTGCCTTCTTTGATTCCGTCGAGAAAAGGCTTCCAAACAATGTTGCCTCAAACCAAGGCCAACGATTTTGCAGGCAATTCAAGCCCCATACCAAAAAGGCACTGGCGTTGAGCACTATAAAAAAACATACTTAGATTTCTGAAAATTTACTAACATAAATTCGTACCTGGCCAAAACACAATTTAAACAATTCACTTCCGATTTTGATCACCAAGGGAATATAAAATATTTCGTTCACAAGATGTATATGTGGACTCCAATACGATCTCGAATTATGTAATTTCCGCGTGGCTTAAATTTTCTTTTTAGAAGCTGATAGCGAGCAGGTCAATCAAATACGTTGAGCTCTGCACAAAAGACATTTGCTCACTGTCTGTACTTTCGCTAAGCTATGCTTGCTTAAGCCGAGGCTAGCTTACCGAAGGCGACGTCAGATAAGAACGGTGCAATCGTATGATGCGCTGATGCTTATCCAAGGTGACCTAAGAGTAGTTGCTTAGAGTTTTCGTTCTTCTAACGTTACATCAAACAATTAAAAACAAAGCAAAAGTAGTGAGACGAAATTTGGCTTGCGACCCTGTAGGAATCTGGACACTACATTAAAATTTTCTTCTAAAAATATTCTTTTTTTTTTTTTTTTCTCCTAAATTTAAAAATTTTTTTTTTTTTTATATAAATATTTTAAGTTTTTTTTTTTTGAGGTTAGTGTAAAAAAATAGTAAAAATGTTTTTCCTCACAGATTGGAGGTACGGGCCAGAATTACATCACTTCTACGTCGATTGCAATATAGCTAATCAAAATCGGTTCAGTAGAACTGGCCCAATCATGGCTACTCAGGTCGAAAACATTTTTTTGTTATTAAAAATTTTTTTATACCCTTGCAGAGGGTATATTAAAAATTGTCACGATGTTTGTAACGCCGTGAAGGAAGCATTTCCGACCACATAAAGTATATATACTCTTGATCAGCATGACGAGCTGAGTTCATTTCCGTTTGTCCGTCTGTCCGTCCGTCCGTCCGTCTGTCCGTCTGTCCGTCTATCCGTCTGTTTCTATCTCTCTCCCTCAGTTTTGAAGCTATCTTAACCAAACTTTGCAAAAAGCCTTAAAATACAAATACGCTGCACATTTGTCGGAATCGGCCGGATCGGATGACTATATCATATAGCTGCCATAGGAACGATCGGTCCAAAAACTAGTTCTAGTGAGAAAACTTTTTTGTTTTCCATCGTAGCGTCACCAATCGTAGTATATAAGTTTTATATGCTTCCACACACTCCTGGAAAAAATTGTTCTAAATTGGAGGACCATAGCATATAGCTGCCATAGGAACGATCGGTCCAAAAACTAGTTCTAGTGAGAAAACTTTTTTGTTTTCCATCGTAGCGTCACCAATCGTGGTATATATTAGTTTGATATGCTTTCACACATTTCTGGAAAATCTATCAAAATCGGATGACTATAGCGTATGGCTGCCATAGGAATGATCGGTCCAAAAACTAGTTCTAGTGAGAAAACTTTTTTGCTTTCCATCGTAGCGTCACCAATCGTGGTTATATAAGTTTTCTATGCTTCCCACACAATTCTGAAAAAATTTATCAAAATCGGATGACTATAGCATATAGCTGCCATATAAAACGTTCGGTTCAAAAACAATTGAGTGAGAAACTTTTTTAAGCTTTCCACCGTAGCGGCACCAATCGTGGTATATATATTAGTGTTTACATGCTTTCACACAATCCTGGAAAAATTTATCAAAATCGGATGACTATACATATGGCTGCCATAGGTACGATCAGTCCAAAACTAATTCTAATGAGAAAAACTTTTGTTATCAATGGTAGCGCCTTCAAAAACTGCAGATAAACATCGGCGTAGCCGATGCTAGCCTTCTATTTTTTACATTTAACTGAAAAAAACGAGAATGCAAAGCTAACTTCGGACTGTGCCGAAGTTTAAATACACTTGCCAAAGTTCACTCCAACTGATTTAACTGGTAAAATATATATATTGGATATAGATATCAGATATTTAAAAATTTTTAAATCATTGATAATAAAAATTTGATACCATAAAAAACTTTTCTTAGTTAAACACATTTTTCCGACCGATCGGTCCTATGGTATCTATATGCTATAGTCATCCGATTTTGATCATTTTTTTAAAATTATGTGAAAGCATATAGAACTAATATATACCAAGAATGGGTACGCTACGATAAAAACAAAAAAGTTTTTCTCACTAGAAGTAGTTTTTGACTGACCGTTTATATGGCAGCTATATGCTCTAGTCATCCGATTTTGATAAATTTTTTCGGAATTGTGTGGAAACATATAAAACAAATATATACTACGATTCGAGACGCTACGATGGAAATCAAAAAGTTTTTTCTCACAAAGACTTATTTTTAGACTGATCGTTCCTATGGCAACTATATGCTATAGTGATCCGATTTTGATACATTTTTCCAGAATTAAGTGGAAGCATACAAACTAACATATACCAAGATTAGTGACGCTACGATGGAAAAACAAAAAAGTTGTTCTTACTAGAACTAGTTCTTTAGACCGATCGTTCCTATGGCAGCTATATGATATAGTCATCCGATCCGGCTGGTTCCTGGTGCAGTAAAAGAAGACCCAGCAAAATTTCAGCTCGATAGCTTTAAAACTGAGCGGACTAGTTCGCGTAGAAACAGACAGACAGACAGACGGACAGACAGACGGACAGACAGACGGACAGACGGACAGACGGACAGACGGGACAGACGGACGGACGAATGAACTCGGCTCGTCGTCCTGATCAAGAATATATATAGTTTATGGGTCGGAAATAAATATTTCTCTGCGCGCGAAAACTACTGGTCAATATACACATACACTGTACAAGTACATACAACAACAAGCAAACTCGTACTTTTTATTTTTAATAAGCCGCCAATTTTCTGAAAATATGATAAAATTTGATGGAGATACGAGGCATATTAATCTTATTCATCACATTTATTATTGTTTTATTCAACAATTAATTTTTTAATTCCATTAAAAAATTACAATATTACAAAACCAAAACTGAAAAGATCTTATATTTTTTCTTCAGAATTTAAAAAAACAAAAAAAACTAAGTGCATAGGTAGTAGACCCTTAAACTCGAATTAAGCTACTCAATTTTTTTCTTTTCTATGTATTAGTTATATCTAAGCTATTGAGTTATAGCAATGGCCAATATTCATTGCGATCGTGAATTATTATTATTATTGAGGATCCTTCAAAATTCAAGCTCGACCTGCTTTACAGCGTAAGCTAGATTCCATTCCAACTATTGTACATATTTACTGCCGCACCCAACCGGCTGATAATGGCCACGCTGACGACTCTTCCTTTCTACGGAAATTGCTGTCCAGCAGAGCTACGAAAACAGGATATGTAAATAAAAGTAAACGATATTTATTTGAAATCTGTTGAGTGCTCTATCATCTGTGGTGCATGTTGGCCATGTTGGTGAATTTTTCGCCACAGAGTGTGGATGCGATCTTTGGTCACCGCAGCAGGTACACAGTCAGCATTCCCCTGGTCCAAAGTGGAGACAAGAATCGCCAAAAGAAACATGAGCCAAATAAAAAGCCCATTTGCACACAAATTTACTTCCAAAATGCCCGAGATGCGCATCATTCAAACTGAATGGGTATGGCCGAGGAAAGGCCACGGTAACTGGACACCGGATGCAGATAAATCTTTGGGCTGCCGCCGGCTACACAAGTGCGAGTAGCAGAGCCATCATCCATTGCCAAAGTCGAAGCTCGATCGAATCACGAGATAAACAGCGCTGGCAACAATTCCTGTCCAGCCGGGTCTGTGACAAACTTAATTGCGCCTATTCCTGCATTAATTGTCCACACAGCGCTCGCGAAGCAACTGGCGTCCGAGTCCACTTCGGCTGTGTGAGCCCCATTACGGTGACCGCACCTCTACACCAAACACCGCAGCACGCCTCCCTCCAGCCGATGGAATGTGTTAATTAAATATTTAAATTATTCGTACAGCAAGCCCAATAGGGTCCTTCATCATGAGTATTGGTACGTTGCTGCAGGTCAGCACGCACTGGGCAATGTGGCCCATGTCCAGCCAGCTCTTCCTTACAGGATACAATTTTTTGTCTAGACTATTTGCGGTTGGCAGCATCACCATTCAACGACGACCGAAGCGTTCGATCTGCGTATGCTTTTTGTTTACCCTTTACTAAAGTTAGCCAGGGGTATTATAAGTTTAAGCAAATGTATGTTATATGTAGAAGGCAAAGTCTTCGGATCTTTTATACTTAAGTTTAAGTACGGAATTCTTGATTTGAAACTGATAAAAGAAAACTAAATGATATATGAATAAGGGCAAGTACAGGATATAATTCAGTCGTACTTGACCGACTTTCTTACTTGTTTTTTTTTTAGCGTTTAATTTTTTACATTTTGCACTGGGCGACCAAAATGAAAAATGGCGACATGCGTCCTTTGGGGAAAAAACCACAAAACAATTTCATTATATTTGGACACCAGCCAATCCTTGCGGTTTGGAAAACTCAATTGAAATTTATTAATTAAATTTAACTAACCGAAATGTTGGTATCTTTCAGGGTGTCCTCCTGAGCAATGTGCGGATTGCGATACAAAAATTAGATTCGCTGGACCAAATTCGCCTCCATCAACGGAAACACATTCATCCGCCTAAAGCCAACCGCATACACACTACACACTTGTGTGTGCGTGTGTGTGTGTGTTGGTTGCACAACCGCGGATGTATACAAGCCATGCTCGTCCAAGTCCACCTCCACATCCACCCGTGTAACCATCGGCGGTGTCGGCTACCGCGGCCGCCCTGCAGCGCCACCGCTCTAGAATGAGTTATAGCGCTTGTTGGCGATTTTATTGCCACAGCGCAGCCATAAAATATGGTAAATTATAGCGGTTTGTTGTTTTGGCCATTTTGTAGTCGAATAATGTTCTACGTGTGCGTCCGCAGGCCCCAATAGACCTGTTCATGTTTCGGTGCCGGATTGCCAGCTAACCCCCACCCCCCACCTACCACCCAAATGTGGTCATGTCAAATGGAAACGGCGACAAGTTCCATTGTTTTAAAAACGTTCAGCATGTACATATAATTCTTTTTAGTATTTACCACAGATGCTTATGCATCACGCAATGTAAACATAATAATAATACATATTGGAATCAACGATAAAAAAATTCGGTGAATGGTACGCTTTGTAAAGCTTACGGTTCGGTTCTTGAAGCATTAAAACAAGTGTTCAGATTCATAACTTATTGGATCGTTGACAAAGATTTGCTGCTGTTTTTTGGGAAATTTTAGAA